>CAUYQU010031386.1:0-65790 GCA_963574635.1 Cheracebus regulus
AGAATTTTGTTTGCTTAATTTTAGTCACATTATATATTTATTTGGCTCCTCTAAGAAGTAGATACTAAATGGGATTAACATGCAAAATATTTTTTATGTGTTAAGTGATCCTAAATTGTATTTTTATTAAGTATGTATATAGGCAGACATTTAAATAAAAAGGAATTATAAAAACATATAGTAGGGTGGGGCACGGTGGTTTATGCCTGTAATTCTAGCACTTTGGGAGGCCAAGACAGGCTGTTCATGAGGTCAGGAGTTTGAAACCAGCCTGGCCAACATAGTGAAACCCAGTATCTACTAAAGATACAAAATTAGCCAGGCATAGTGGCACGTGCCTGTAGTCCCAGCTACTTGGGAGGCTAAAACAGTTGCAGTGAGCTGAGATCACATCATTGCACTCCAGCCTGGGTGACAGAGAGAGACTCCATTCCAAAAAAAAAAAAAAACAAAAAATAAGGTAGATATGAAAAAAAGTGCCTAGAATATATATACATTAAACAAATTTGTAGTGTGATTTATCAAAATAACTTAAAAATGGTAATAAGACTAATATGCATATGTTTATAAACAGTGTCCAAAACTGGTAAACAGAAGATCTCATTGAACCACATAACTGCAGCATCCCCATGAGATAAAATGGGTGAGAGTAAATTGACAAAACAACAAAATGAGATAATTATACCTAGCAT
The DNA here is from genome assembly GCA_963574635.1 of Cheracebus regulus. Lineage (NCBI taxonomy): Eukaryota > Metazoa > Chordata > Mammalia > Primates > Pitheciidae > Cheracebus > Cheracebus regulus. Next base: position 693 of record CAUYQU010031386.1, read on the forward strand.
ACCTAGAATACAGAGAAAACAATATTAGACATTTATATGCTATGTTTTAAAACTATTAAATTATTTAGCTTACTGGTTGTCTGCTAAAAAAATTGTGTGTGTATGCTTGTGTGCCCATGTACATTGGAGTGTGTAGGTGTGCTTGTTTAAACATTGACCACTTAACCAGATGGTGAAAGATTTATGCCATTTTGAATACCTTGTTGGAATTCAAGTATTTATTCATTGGGAAGTTTTATTTATAAGAATTTATTTGTTGACTTATTTATAGAAATAAAAACAATGCCTGAAATGTGTTATCTTTAATTTATTGTTCATTTTGAAATATCACTTTTGAAACCATTTTCAATACTCTGTATTATGTAGTTGAGCTAATGACTGCTGATAAATTTTCCCAAATAGTTCATTATTTAATTTTCTGAACTTTATTCAATTTATGCATTTATCATCAATTAGTTTGTTATATTAGTCTGCACATAAAGACACACAAGTTGACTGGTTAGAAGACAGGGAATGAAAATTTTGTTTAATTACACATTTACATAGAGATATTTGAGGAATTTTTATAAGACATTTTGAAGTGACACACTTCTGTGATGGTCAATACTGAGTGTGCACTTGATTGGAATGAAGGATGCAAAATATTGTTCTTGGATGTGTACTGTGTCTGTGAGGGTGTTGTCAAAGAAGATTAACATTTGAGTCAGTGGACTGGGAAAGGCAGACCCACCCTCACTCTTGGTAGTTACAGTCTAATCAGCTTCCAGCATGGCCAAAATAAAAGCAGACAGAAGAATGTGGAGAGAATAGAGTGGTTTAGCCTCCCAGCCAACTGCTTTCTCTCATGCTGGATGCTTCCAGCCCTCAAACATCAAACTCCAAGTTCTTCAGCTTTGGGACTTGGACTGGCTTCCTTGTTCTTCAGCTTGCAGATGGCCCATACCTTGTCATCATGTGAGTTAATACTTCTTAATAAACTTTCCTTTATATATACCCCTTTCCTATTAGCTCTGTCCTTTTAAAGAACCCTGACTAATACAGATTTTGGTACCAGAGTGGGGTGGTTCTAGAGGAACAGAATATTAAGGATGAATTTTTTTCATTGGTTTTGGGATTTCTGCAGTTATCTGCTTAATATGATTAGACCCAAAAATGCTATGCCTGTGTCCCCATCCAAATATCATCTCAAATCCCCAATGTGGGAGGGACCCAGTGAGAGGTAATTGAATTATGGGGGCAGGTCTTTCCAATACTGTTCTTGTGATAGTGAATAAGTCTCATGAGATCTGATAGTATTTTAAAGAAGAGTTTCCCTGCACAAGCTCTCTTCTCTTGTCTGCTGCCAGGTAAAACATACTTCTCAACTTCTGCCAGGATTGTGATGCCTCCTGAGCCACTTGGAACTGTAAGTCCATTAAACCTCTTTTTTTTTTTTTTTAATAACTTGCCCAGTCTCAGGTATGTCTTTATCAGCAGTGTAAAAACAGAGAAATACAGTAAATTGATACCAGTAGAGTCGTCTGCTGCTATAGATATCTGAAAATGTGGAAGCTACTTTAAAACTGGGTAACCTGCAGGGGTTGGAACAGTTTGGAGGGCTCAGAAGAGGACAGGAAAATGCTGGGAAGTTTGGAACTTCCTAGAAATTTGTTGAATGGCTTTGCCCAAAATGCTAATAACAATATGAACAATAAAGTCCAGGCTGAGGTGGTCTCAGATGGAAATAAGGAACTTCTTGGGAACCAGAGAAAAGGTGACTGTTATTAATGTTTTAGCAAAGAGACTGGCAGTATTTTGTCCCTGCCCTTGAGATTTGTGAAACTTTGAACTTGAGAGAAATGATTTAGGGTATCTGGTGGAAGAAATTTCTAAGCAGCAAAGCATTCAAGAGGTGACTTATGCGCTATTAAAGGCTTTAACTTTTATAAAGGAAGTTTGGAAAATTTGAAGCTTGACAATGTGATAGAAAAGGAAATCCTGTTTTCCAAGGAGAAATTCAAATTGGCTGCTGAGATTTATATAAGTAATGAGGAGCCAAATACTAATCTCAAAAACAATGGGAAAAAATGTCACCAGGACATGTCAGAGGTCTTAATGGCAGCCCCTTCCATTGCAGGCCTTGAGGCCTAGGAAGAAAAAGAGTTCCATGGGCCAGGCTCAACGTCCTTGTGCAGTGCACAGCCTAGCGATTTGATGCCCTGGCTCCCAGCTGCTCCAGTTGTGACTGAAGGGGGCCAATATAGAGCTCAGGACATGGCTTCAGAGGGTGTAAGCCCTAACCCTTGGCAGCTTTCATGTGGTGTTGAGACTGCAAGTGCACAGAAGTCAAGAATTGAGGTTTGGTAACCTCTGCCTAGATTTTTGAGGATGTATGGGAAAGCCTGGATGTCCAGGCAGAATTTTGCTGCAGGACTGGGGCACTCATGGAGAACCTCTGCTAGGGCAGTGTGAAAGGGAAATGTGTGGTTGAAGTCCCCACACAGAGTGCTTACTGGGACACTGCCTAGTGAAGCTGTAAGAAGAGATCCACCATCCTCCAGATCCCATAATGATAGATCCACTGACAGCTTTCAACTAGCACCTGAAAAAAGCCACAGACACTCAATGCCAGCCCATGAAACAGCTGGGAAGGGGAGGGGGGTTGAACCCTAAAAAACCAGAGGGGCAGAGCTGCCAAAGGCCATGGAAACCCACCTCTTGCATCAGGGTAACCTGGATTAAGGCATGGAATCAAAGGAGACCGTTTTGGAGCTTTAAGAACTGACTGCCCTGCTGGATTTTGGACTTGCATGGGTCCTGTAGTCCCTTTGTTTTGGCCAATTTTTCCCATTTAGAAGGGCTGTGTTTACCCAAAGCTTGTACCTCCATTGTATCTTTTAAAAAATGTAAGTTACTTTTAAAAATTGTAAGTTACATATTTATCTCAGTATTTTTCATTTTTTAAACTTTTTAGTATAATTATTGAAGACTATAAAATTATCTCAAAGATCAGTCAGTTTATTGGCTTAACAAAACTTTGTGTGTTGTTTTGTTTTTGTTAAAATCTAAGGATATGTTTAAGTTTCATTGTTATTTTTCTGAGTAATGAATTATTTGTAAGTGTGATTTAAATTTTTAAATGGTTGAAAGCTTCAGTTATCTTAAAAATCTATAAAATTTTAACTTGATATGTGATAAGATTCTTTGTATGACATAGGTTACTGATATTTCATAAATAACATTTCAGTGTTTGTGTGTTAACTCTGCCTCCTGTAAATGACATATAACTGTCACTTAACTATACAATTTAGATCTGGTTGAAGTGAACAATACGTTTTGAATTTGTTGTATCATGTCTTTTGGTCTTTGCATGTATTCTTCTTTATTTCTCCTTTCTTTGGATTGATTTTTTTCTTTTTTTTTCTTACTTTTTTAAACATTTTTGGAATATATATACTTTGATTTTATGCTTTATTTTACCAGCTACCTGTGTTACTTTTCTAAGGCTGACATTATAAAATATCACAGACTATGTGGCTTAAACAACAGAAAATTATTTTTTCACACTCTAGGAGACTGGAAGGCCAAGACCAAGGTGCCAGCAGCGTATGTTTCTTCTGAGGTTGCTTTCTAGCTGTTTTCTCATATCAGCTTACATTCACATCCCCAGTGTTTCTTCCCCTTCTTATAAGGACACCAGTCATGTTGAATTACAGGCTCAACTTTTGTGACTTCACTTAACCTTAATTTCCTCTTTAAAGTAATATTTTCCAAAACAGTCACACTCTAAGGTACTGGGAGCAGGAGCTTCAGCATATACATTTCAGGAAGGGCACAATCAGGTCATAACGTTACTTGTTCTACTGAGAAGGTGAAAAGAAACATATCTTGTCTCTATCTGAACTATATGAATGTATAATAAATAAATAAATAAATAAATAAATTTTAATTCCAATTACTTCCATTTTCTATCATATTTTTATTTCTATTTAAAGTTATTTAAATCCCCAGTGTTGTCATTTTTATAATTACTAACTTATGTCAACTTTCACTATTATTTACCAAAATGCTTATTAATTTATTTTTTGAAGTCTTTTTTGAGTCTTTTTGAATTTTATTTTTCTTCTCTTTGAAACAAATTGAGTACTTCTCACTAATTATTTAAGATATTTTAATAGAAACATGTTCATTGTTTTATAGAACAATGCCTTTGAACTTGTTTTTAGAGAATGGTTAACAATAGTATAGTATTCTATATTAATATCTGTTGTCTATCAGAATGTTGAAGCTATTAGTTTTTTGCTATTTCATTTTTGCTCTTGGTAAGTTTGCTGTAATTTAAATTGAGATTTGTCCATTGGAATCTGTTCCCTCTGGATGCTCTTGAAGTCTTTTAACTGTCACTGATGATCTAAAATTTCATTATGGTGTGTCTAGATTAGTTTTTAAAAATTACACTTCATAGATTTTCTTGTACTTTACTGTATTTGAGATTACTATCTCTAATAAATTCTGAACCAGCTTAAGCTTTTATGATGTCCCTTTCCGTAATCTAGTCTCTTTTACAACTTTGGTAATATTTAGGATAGGAACGATCATCTTCAACCTCTCCATTAATGATTCAGAAACATTAATATTTTCTATCTGTCTTTTTAAGTTTTCCTCTCTAATTTCTTCATTTGTCTTTCAGTTATCTCATAAACCATGTTTAAATCTATTGTTAACCAATTTATATAGGTTTAATTTTAATCATAATATTTTTGAGTTTTGTTCTCTCTAAAAATCAACCTTAGAATATTCAACATTCAAACAAAATAATGAAGAGAAGCAAAAACAAAGCTTGTCAGAATTATTACAAGAAACAGGATGTATAGACTGGATAATTTAAGAAGAGTTAATAGGACTACTGTGTATAAGAAAGGGCTAGATACAGTACAGTATGATATTTATATCAAGGTCTAAAAAACCTTGAAATAAATTATTGAGTACTTTTCACTAATTTATATTGAATAGTTTTTTATAGTATCTTTTTCTTTGGTCAAGTTTCAAACCTCTCTTTGAAAATTTTGTACAACTTTCAATCACACTTAATTTTGTGTTCAGCTTTTGACAAAATATATAAGAAAGGTCCTTAGAGATTAAGTTCTACTACTTATTGTTTCCACTGACTCTTGGTCCTGGGGACCTATGTGTTATGGTGGTTTATAGTATGCTCATGTTCACTTGAGATCTGTGTGTTGCTCTTGCTGCTGGGCCTGAATTGAGAAAATGCTCTGCTAAGGAGATCACATTTTGCTCTCATAGCTGCCCTGATTCTCCATCAACCTGAGACCAATTAAACGATTTCTCAACTTTGCCTTTTCTGGATCAGTTAGCAGTATCCATTTGAAACCAAAACCTAGCAGAGAACAAAATATGGATTTTGAATGATCAAAATACATATTTAAGAGGAGGCTTTGATTTATCTCCCTAAAGCCCAAATTAAGACAGTGATTTTTTTTTCCTTTCTCTTCTGTTGACAAAAAGATTTCTTCTAGCCATCTCATTGAGGGAGGGTGTAGGCATTTGACATCCTGGCTTTATATATAAATCTCAGTTCTAGTTACTCAATTTATTTTGACCAAAGGCGTCATCTCCTGTCCCTGATGTGCTCATTAGAATCCAAGCCTCTGTATCATGTTACTCTGAAAGCACTCTTTAAGAACAGTTTTTACGCTAGCTTTTACAGCACTCCCTTCTTTGTTCATGGTCCAGGGGGATCTTTATTTTCTAGAAAGCATTTAAGGTAACATTTATTATTCTATATACATATTTTTAGGTGTTTTTGCTAGGTATGAATTTGACTAGTTAGTCTGCAATGTTAATTGAAATGTACTGAAGAAATATAATTTCTAAAAATTTTGGAGTTTTTTTCTTCGGATAAGCAATACTTTTTATATGGTGGGTGAGAAAAACAGACTTTGAAGGTTTTTAGATTTAATGAGTTTTGTATTCTCTACAAATAAATCATATTTCAAGTCATCTAATGAGGTTGAGAACAAGGGGATTATGAAGTGGGCTAGAAAACCAGGATACAAGTTTGGTGTGGCTGCTAACAGAAGTGGAGTTAGAAGCAGAAAAGCAGATAAACCAATTACTATTTATATTCATGAACCTATTTGATGTTGAAACTAATGATTAAAATTATTACTTTAAAATAAGTATAATTATTTTAAATAATTTAATTATTTAAAAATATTATTTACATTATTTAAAACAAGTATCATTATTTGAAAAAAATACACATTTCAAAGTTGATATTTTAATTAATATAAGTAGAAATGTACAGAAAGCATAATACTGATTTTAATTCAGGATAATAATGGCCTTTAATGTTTGCAGAATACTATAGTATTGATGTATAACTATTAGAATGCTAGTAATATACCCTGTACTTCAATAATTATAGTAAATATTCTTAGCTAGTGAATCTTGAAAGAATTAATTTTCTAAATATAACAATTTGATTCATCTAAAAGCAGACAAATTTTAAAAATGGAAACATACCAACATTCAAATGTCATAAGTACAAACTGTTTCACTAATACAAACAAATACCCCTGCCAATATTTATGTATAAATATAACTAAGATACTATTTTATCTGTAATATAAAACAAATTTTCCCTGATATAAAAGTAACAGAGAATACACCTACCTAGTTCTGTCCAATTTAGTGAATGTTTTCAAATTTAGTCATTAGAATTTGGCTAATATTTTTATATAATAAAAGTTGCCATTTCAAATGTTTGTTAATAAAATATTTACTTTAAAAGACACATATTACACAATACCTATTAGTCCCTCAAGATCAGCTTAACACTTTCTATTATGAATTCCAGAAAGTGAGCTACATTTGTTATGTTAAGAGTTCCCTTGTCTTTGGGTGAAATTTGGATTCAGTTAAGGAATACTAGCAAGAAATTGGAAGGTGGGATTGAACAGGTTTGGTTATTTATTCTCCCATCTTCCCTTTGGGTTCCCCGTTGACTTCATTTACTCTTTTGTATGAGAAAAATGATTAGCTATTTCATACAGCTTTCTCTCTCTTTGAGTTCCAGTTGCTATTTTTTCTCCAACCTTTTAGACCTTGATATAGAAACCATACTCTACTGTATCAAGCCCTTTCCTATACACAATAGTCCTATTAACTCTTAAATTATCCAGTCTATTCATCTTATCTTTCTTGTAATAATTCTGACAAAGTTTGTTTTTGCTTCTCTTCATTATTTTGTTTGAATGTTGAATATTTTATGCAAGTGACTTGGGCATTTTTAAAATATAGGTCCTAGTGTTATTATAATCCAGAACCAAAAACCTTCATAATAAAGCCATTAATAATGAAAACATTAAATAAGACTCATTATGTGCCAGGAACGATTATAAGACCTTTATTCACCCAGACTCTCCATTTTATGTATGTTGAGTCCAAATCAGGGAAAACTTTTATAACTACCCAATTGTATAGTAAGTGATGAAATAAATGTATGCATGTATGGAGAAAAAGAAGATGTAATCAGGACAAATGATATCTAACATAAAATAAAATGACTTCACATTTTACATGGATTTATATTCCAATATTTCAGCCATTTATGTAGATATTTTGTAACTTTTTTAAAAATCAAAATCAAAATCTGAGGGTACTTAAAGTTCAGATTTTTAACAATGTACCATTTTTCATTGTAAATATATTCTTCATTGCACTTATAAAATACACATTTATTTCCAATACAATAATATGTAACCTCCAAAAACTTTCATTATCTTAAAGTAAATGTCTGTGGATACTCATTTTTAGCTGTAGAAATGCTTCTCACATGAGAAATACTGATTAAATCTATTGCAATTTTGCAAAATAAAGATTGTATTTCTCCATGTTTACCTGTGACTAGTTAGACATTCATCAAAAAAATATTTTTAAGAGACATATTCTAGAAGACCTTAGCATATGAAATTAATATGATTTGTTATCTCTTTATCTCCATCTCTAGCTTGTTCCCTCATCTTCCTCTTCACCCAAGGAAAAGACTATAGATTCACAGAATCTCTTTGCTGCTTATACTGCACAGTATATGTTTAACTCAGTGCAACCACTAGTCACTTCTCATGTCTTCCAGAAGAATTTTTCACTAAGACTCCAGGTTAGAGTTTGCCAATGAGGTCAGAGTATATGAGATTTGAAAAAAAGAAATGAAGTTAAAGTCATTATTCTAAGGAGGTTGGAGAGGTGATCAGATTTAGTGAATTCTCAGACTCAAACTGAAGTGGCTGTATTTCCTAAAAAAAAAAAAAAAATGCAAACACTGACAATGTTACCAGAAATTGTTTCAGCATTGGAAATAAGGTTGGGGTTAAGATGCCGCTTAAGGGTGACATCTGGGATTAGCTCTCTGATTTGATCAACTTTAAAGTTATTAATTACCTCACTGCAATTCTCAGCACAAAAATAAACAGTCATTATTTTAAATCGCTGCGTTCTGATCATAAGGATTACTTATGTGTCACTTGTTCTGCTTTGTACTATTTAATCAACTTTTATACTGCCTTCATAGATGGATCAGAGATCAGCGCAAAGTTAAAGAAAAAAAAATCATCCTGTGTATGTTGGACAGGAGCCATGAGACAGAGGATGACTCACCAATACATGCATTATCACTTGGTTAGTAGCTGGCTAGCCACATGGAATTATAACCTTTATCCTGAGAAGCTGTAATGTGAAACATAGAAACAGAGAAAGCCAGTTCAGGATTGGTAAAAGTAGAAGCCAAGAGTAAGCAAAAGTTTTGGATAGAAGAAAGAAATGGTATTTAATGATTGAAGGAATAGGAAGAAAATAAATATGAAGAAAAATTGAAACCACATTAAGCTGATTCATTAGGCAAGGAAATTCTAGGCCAAGTGGATGCCTACTAATGAGAGAATGACTGAACATTCCAATTGAGGTATCAGAACTGCTGTTGATCTACAGTTTATGGAATCATTACCTTGTGTTCTAGATACCGTAATTCTCCATAAAACCTGCTGAGAGTTGTGTATTTTCTTTAGTTCCACAAGTATCTCTAAAATGAATATATATATATAATGCTGGATAATCTAAGTATTCTACTATTTTATTCATGCTGAAAACTTAAATAACAGACAATTGTCTTTTTTTCTGAATTCATTTGGATACTTGAAATCATTAGAAATTAAAGAAGCAGAAAAAAGTATTACACTTGCAATTTTTATCAAGCTCAGTGTTCCATAAGTTTACATTAAATTTAGACTCGCAGCAAGTTAAACAATATGAGTAGCATCAGTGCTATTATTTCTGCTTTAATCCTACTCAATTTTTATCAAGCTCAAATGTGTTCCATAAGTTTACATTAAACTTTGACTCACAGAAAGTTAAACAACATGAGTAGCATCAGTGCTATTATTTCTGCTTTAATCCTACTCACTTTCCTGACTTGCTTCATGAATGTCACTCCACTGCTATATGTAAGAGACTGGAAAAGAAAGCAAAGTCTACTATTTGTAATTAAAACTTGTCTATAGAATAAACAGTTCCAGCTGTGTTTTGAACTTACACAGAAGTATACTGCTTTTATTTGATTTAGGACTGCAAAAGTACTTGATGGGGAAAAAAATCCCGATTTATCAATTTCTATCTTGCCATTTTTATAAAATATAGAATATTAAAAAGATACATTGTGATACTTATTAATACATGTTAGCCAGCAAAATCTTCATATATTTTACTCTTGAGTTATTTCTGTGTTGTAAGAGAAAGGTAGTAGTACTATGCAAATATATAATTTTAGCCACAGGAGGTAGAAAATAATATAATTTTGGTGTATAAGATAAAGGTTCAGATATTCATTACATGTATTTATTATTCTTTCATTTATTCATTCACTAAATAAATATCATGTGTCCAAGACCAAACTAGAGCCAGAGATATGATAGCACATAAAACAATCTACCTTCATGAAGTTTATATTCATGTGGAAGAGATAGCAAATATCAAAGAATCCAGTATAATAGCATGTCAGAGATTAGTTTAAAGAAGGAAAAAAGGGTAGTAAAAGTAGACCTTTATGAAGTGACATTTAAGCTGACACCCTAAGTGAGGGAGCTATGTATGCAGATACCTAGGGAAGGCGGTTAATTTTTCATATTACTGTCTAATTTCAATAAAATTTGCATCCAAAAGGTTACATCCAAATAGAGGGCTGACTAGGAAGAGACAAAGAGAGAGAGGTATTCAGGTATTAGACTAAGTTCATATAGTCAAGTAATTTCTAAAGGGTTAGGTTCAAATGTTTGATAAACACAGATAATGGTAAAAACTTGACATAGACCAAATGCCATTCCATTTATAAACCTTTACCTAATAGTCATAAATAGTAATATTTCATCATCTTTTATATACTGTAGCCATTTATTATTCATATAATTCATTTATTAGGATTATAAAAACCTACAGGGTAGTTGGTTTTTGATCTCATAAAACTCAACAAATGACACATTCTAAGTACAGTGCTTACAGATAGGAGAAATAAACTAAATGCTTCCTGAAAGCATAAATAAATGATTTTAAATATGGTCACCTGTATAAATTTCAGAAGCTATTATCATCAGATAATAATGTCTTCATCATTTATTTTCTTATTGCTATTAAATTTAAATCATTTAATTATTTGGGTATTTACTCAAAAGAAATTAGATTAATGCATGATTGCACTCATACTAATAGAACAAACTCTGAAATATCAAAGTTTTAGTGTAATAGACATGTAGTTCTCATTCTTTGTAAGCCTTCTTGGATCTTTGGGTCCAACACATAATGCAGCAATTCAGTAATCAGTCTGAAGGAGGCTGATTTATCCATTTAGCTATGTAATAACCTAACCTGGGTTAGCCTAACTGGCTCCATCTTAGCTGCAAACCTGACAAGCTCTCTGGAGCCTCTCCCTCCCTGCTGCAGCCCCTCAGGTGCATTACTGGGTCACCTCAAAGCTTTGAACTGTTGAGAGTGGTTCACACTATTCATAGTACCTGTAACCATTGTAACTGCATCCTGCTTGGCATGTCTGTCTGCTATTGTAAATATCTTCCTTGGTGATTGATTGTATGGAAAGTTCCCCCTGCTATCCTCCTTAGTGATTGTGTGGAAATACCCTTAGCAACCAACAAACCTGGGAACCTCCCGCCCCTGGTTACCAGCCTCCTCCTACTAACTTGCTTGTTCTGCTTCTGTAAAATTCTGCTTCAGCTAGGCTGCCCCCTCCCCTATCTAAATCAAGGTATAAAGGGAAATCAAGCCCCTTCCTCGGGGCTGAGAGATTTTGAGCGTTAGCTGCCTCTCGGTCGCCGGCTGAATAAAGGACTCTTAATTTGAACTCAGAGCGTGGCAGTTCCTTCTAACTCACTCGGGTATTACAGCTATAGCGTCTGGAATTTATGACATCCTTAGCCTGTGTATTAGGAGAAAGGTATATATTGAAAAATGCACAGGTCACTCCAGCTTCTATATCATTGAACATAGCAAGTGATTATAACTATGCTTAACTACAGAGAAGTGTACTACTGGAAGAGGAAAGGACCAGATATGAGTGAACAAATAAAGTTTATGCCAAAGTAGGTTTGTTATTTTGAAAAGGAATGGGAGAGGTAATACTGGATTCATTTTACAAATTAAGATGCCAATTATAACAGCAATAAAAGATTTTTTATGGTTGTAAAAATAAAAAGATTTTTACAACCATAAATTGAGTAAGAATTGTTCAAATTGGCAGCTCCATAATTTATAATTTTTTAGTTGTAACACATGGAGTGAAAACAAGCTCACCATATAAGTGTATTTAATGAAATACAGGCAACATAACTATTAAAAAATGTTTTGGGCACTACAGATCATGTACAGAAGTTGATGAAGTCTTTAATATATAGTTTGTGGAATAATACTGGAAGTAAGAATAACATTAAAGTCCACACTTCAGAGATGATCTTACAAGATCATTCACTATCTGGCCCTACTAAGTGGCTCCTTTTTCTTTTTACCATTTTTTTACATTAAACTTTCATGTCATAAAAATTACTTGCAATTAGCAAAATATAGAATATGTGTCTTAAAAGCCTTCATATTTTTTCATAATCCCTCTTTAGAAATAACGCTATTGTAGTTCTTCATATAGCCCACTCTAATTCATCCTTTTTTTTTTAGAGACAGGGTCTCATTCTGTTGCTCATTTTGGAGTGCATTTACACGACCATAGCTCACTGTAGCATCAGGTTCCTAGGCTCAAGAGATCCTCCTGCCCCAGATTCCCAAACAGCTACAAGTTTAGGCATGCCATCAATACTTGGTAAATTTTTTGAATTTTTCTTTTTTGATAGAGAGAGTCTTGCTATGTTGCCTAGGCTGGTCTTGAAATACTGAACTCAAGTCACCCTACCACCTCTTGGCCTCCCAAAGTGATGAAATTACAGACATGAGCTACTACACCCAGCCTTGTTGTTCCTTTGAACTTTAACTCAGTCATCTAGAAATTCTTCTATAACCCGAAAGATTTATTTATTCATATATTTTCCATTTTTCCACAATTTTGCTTCTGTTTTTCTCTACTATAGAATGTTGATACTCTATTTGAATTTTATGTTAACCTACCATTGACCTCAACAGACTCCTTGAGAACTAAGGCCATTTTTATTTACCATTTTATCCTCAGTTAATACCACAATTTGTGAGCTATGAACAAATTAATGTGATGGATGAATATAATTATCATCTGCCAAAACATGTGAACCTCCTGGCCCCAATTTTGTTCTGAAGTGAAGTCTGATGACCACACACACACACAGTATCACAGTATGAAAAGGTATAATATTCCCATAATTGGTCACACAAGGCCAGTCCTCTCTCAGGCAAATCCAAAATGGCTTGAAATTGCCAGGAAAAGAGTGGTCTGGGTTTTTATTGTGATTAGGGGTGGGCCAAGATGAGGTTTCACAGAGGAGAGGGCTTCAAATGTTAGTTCTTATTCACCTGCACCAAAGGAAGGAGTGTGCAGGCCTTTTTATCAACTAGACCAGATGTGGGGCAGACAGAGAAAAAAGGAAAGTGAGATTTTAAAGCTTTATTAGTCATATATCAAAACATTGTTCTATCAAATACTAGATCTTATTCATTCTATGTAACTATATTATTGTACCCATTCATCATTCCCATTTTTCCCAACCCCCAACATCCCTTCTCAGCCTCTAGTAACCATTATCTACTCTTTATTTCCATGACTTCAGTTGTTTTCATTTTCAGGTCCCACAAATGAGTGAGAACACACAGGTTGTCTTACTGTTTCTGGTTTATTTTATTTAACATAATATCCTCCAGTTCCATCTACATTGTTGCAAATGACAGAATCTCATTCTTTTATACAGCTGAATAGTATCCCATTGTGTTTATGTACCACAGTTTTTTAACCACTTGTCTCTAATAGCCACTTAGGTTGCTCTAAAATCTTAACTATTGTGAATAGTGCTTTAGTGAACATGGAAGTGCAGATATCTCTTTCACATACCAATTTCCTTTTTTGGGGGATGTATACTTATCAATGGTATTGATGGATCATAAAATAGTGTTATTTTTAGGTTTTTGAAGAACCTCTATGCTTTTCTCCACAGTGGTTGCACTAATTTACATTCCCACCAACTGTGCACGGAGGTTTCTTTTTTCCACATCCTTGCCATCATTTGTTATTACCTGTCTTTTGGATGAAAGCCATTTTAATTGTGTGAGATAAATCTTTAATTAGTATTATTAACAAGTTATTTATTTATTATTAATAGGTTATTTAATTATTACTTTATTTGGGTATTCTTTCCTTTTTTCCTCCTCTGGTTAAAGGTTTTACAATTTTGTTTATCTTTTCAAAAAAACATATTTTCATTTCATTGATCTTCTGTATATTATTAAATTTTAATTTCATTTATTTCTGCCCTGATCTTTATTATTTCTTTTCTAGTCATTTTATGTTTGGTTTGCTCCATTTTTTCTAGTTCTTTAAGATGCATTTTTAGATTGATTATCTGAACGTTTTTTACATTTTTATGTAGGCACTTATCGCTATAAACTTTTCTTTTTGTACTTCCTTTGCTATATTTCATCAGTTTTGGTATTATTTAATTATCTTTTGTTTCAATAAATTTTTAAAGTGCTTTTTAAATCCTACATTGACCTACTGGTCATTCAGGGACATAGTGTTTAACTTCCTTGTGTTTGTGTAGCTTCCAAAACTCTTCCTGTTACTGATTTCTAGTTTTATTTAATTGTGATCATAGAAGATATTTGTTATAATTTCAATTTTTTGAATGTTTTCAGACTTGTTATGTTGCTTAAAATATGGTCTATCCTTGAGCTGAAGAGAAGAAAGTATATTATGTAGTTATTGAATGAAATATTTTGTCAATCTCTATTATCTTTATTTGGTCCACAGTAAAGATTAAGTGCAATATTTTTTGTTATTGTTGTTGTTGTTGTTGGTGGTGGTGGTTTTCTGTCTCGATGATCTGTCTAATGCTAAAAGCAGGATTTTGAAGTCTCTTGCTATTATTGTATTGATTTTCATATGTCTCTTTAGCTCTAATAATATTTGTTTGATGTATCTGTGTGTTCCATTGTTGTGTGCATAAAAATTTATAATTGTCATATACTATTGCTGAATTGGTTCCTTTATTATTATATAGTTACCTTCTTTGTCTCTTCTTATAGTGTTTGTATTTAATTATATCTTGTGTGATGTAAGTATAGCTACTCCTGCTCTTTTTGGTTTCCATTTACAGGTAATATCTTTTTCCATGTATTTAATTTTAGTCTATGTGTGTCTTTATAGTTGAAGTGTGTTTCTTATAAACCCAGATCATTAGGTCTTGTTTTTAACTGCATTCAACCACTCTATATCTTTAAATTGTCAAGTTTATTTTATTTATATTTAATATTCATATAGATAAATAAGAATATATAATGTCATTTTTTATTTGTTTTCTGGTTGTTTTGTGGTCTTCTTTTCCTTTCTTCCTCCTTTCTTGTCCTTTTTGTGAAGGTAATTGTCTCTGGTGATGAATTTTAATTTTCTGCTTTTATTTTTGTCTACCTGGTGTAGAATTTTTAATTTGAGTTTACCCTGAGGTTTGCAAATAATATGGCCAATTGTTTTAAACTGATGACAACTTTTAACACTGATTGCAAAGGCAAACAGAAAAACTAATAAAACTCTACACTTTAATTTCATCCCCTTGTTTTAAAACTTTTTGTTGTTTTTGTTTATATTTTATTGTAGTGTTTCTGTCTTGAAAATTTGTTGTAGGTATTTTTTGATCAGTTTGTCTTTTAGTCATTCTACTCAAGATGTAACTAACTCGCCACAATTAAAGTGTTACGACATTCGTATTTCTTCATGTATATACTCTTACCAGTGAGTTTTGTACCTTCAGATGATTCTTCATGCTCATTAGCATCTTTTTCTTTCAGATTGAAGAACAACTTTCTTTACCATTTCTTGTAGAACAGGACTTGTGTTTTTTAGTTTGTTTGTTTGTTTTTTTTCCTTCAGCACTTTAAATATGTCATTTCATTCTCTTCTGGCATATAAGGTTCCCACTGAGAGATATACTGCCAGACATATTAGAGCTCCATTGCATGTTATTTGTTTCTTTTTTCTCTGCTTTTAGGATCCTTTCCTTATCCTTGACCTCTGGCAGTTTGATTATTAAATGTCTTCAGCTTTTCCTATTTTGGTTAACTTTGCTTGGTGTTCTGTAACCTTTTTGTACTTGAATATTGATATCTTTCTCTAGGTTTGGAAAGTTCTCTGTTGTTACCCATTTGAATATACTTTGTAGCCTGATCTCCCTTTATCTCCTTTTTAAGGCTACTAAATCCTAAACCTTAGATTTGCCCTTTGAGACTATTTTCTAGATCTTGTAAGTTGCTTCATTCATATTTATTCTTTTTTCTTTTCTTCCTATGACTGTACATTATATATATATACTTTAAGTTCTGGGGTACATGTGCAGATTGTACAGGATTGTTACATAGGTATACACATGCCATGGAAACCATCATTCTCAGTAAACTGACTGTACATTTTTAAGTAATTTGTTTTCAAGCTCACTATTTCTGTCTCCTGCTTGATCAGTTCTTCTGTTGACAGACTTTGATGCATTCTTGAATATGTCTATTGAATTTTTTAGCTCCAGAATTTCAATGTGGTTTTAAAAAATTATTTTAATCTCTTTATGAATTTTTTCTAATTATATTTGGAATTTCTTCTTTGTGCTATCTTGAATTTTGTTGCACTTCCTCAAAACAGCTATTTTGAATTCTCTATCTGAAAGATCATGTAACTATGTCACTCCAGGATTGGTCAATGGTGCCTTATTTAGTTCATTTTGTGATGTCATGTTTTCTTGAATAGTCTTGATGCTAATGCTAATCCACATCAGCATTAAACAGTAAGGTATTTATTGCAGTCTTCACAGTTGGGCTTGTTTGTATCCCTCCTTTTGGGGAATATTTTCCTGGCATTTAAAGGAGTTTGGGTATTCTGATCTAAGTTTTTGGTCACTGCAGCTATATTTGCATTAGAAAGTACCTTAAACCCAGTAATACTGTGGCTCTTGCAGACTTATAGAGTATTGCCTTATTAATCTTGGGTAAGAATCAAGAGCATTTTCTGCATTACCAGGCAGAGACTCTGGTTCTCATTCCTGACTTGCCCTCAAACAAATGGAATCTCTTTCTCTCCATTATGAGCTTAGATTATTCTGAGTCAGACCTATAGCCAGCACAGTAATGGGTCTTGCCCAAGGCTGGCAACAACCACTGCATGGCTACCTTCAATGATCACTCAAGGGCTCTTCAGTCAGCTGGTGAAAAATCCAGCCAGACTTGCACAGAAGTGGTGTCTGAGAGCCAGGTCCTGGAGTCAAGAATCTCAGGAGTCTACTTGGTGCTCTATTCTGCCATGGCTGAGCTAGTACCGGAGCCACAAGACAACTTTCTTCCTGCCCTTCTTTCTCCTTTCCTCAAGCAAAAGAAGTATATTCCCATGGCCAACACCACCCCAGGACCATGACAAGTGCTGCCTGGCTAAAACCAATACTTCCTCAAGGCCCAAGATCTCTGCAGTTAGCATATGGTAAATACTACCAAGCTTGGGTCTCTGACTTCAGGACTATGGGCTTCCCTCTAGCCCAGGGTGAGTCCATAAATGTAAGGCAGAAGCCACAATCTGGAATCAGGAACCCCAGGAGCCCACTTGGTGCTCTACTTCATTGTAGCCGAGCTGATATCCAACTTGCAAGACAAAGTCCCCTTACTCTTCCTTCCTAGACTCCCTAATTCGAGATTATCTTCCTTCTCCCTCCTCAGGCAAAAGGATTCTCTTTTCATGGCCACCATGACAAAGAATGTGCTGTGTCTCACTTGAAGCCAGTACAGAACTGGTTCTCACCCAACACCCACAGAAAGTAATGCCCGACTACCACTGGTATTTTTTTCAAGGCCCAATGGCTTTTTCATCAGCAGATGATGAATCCTGTCAGAATTTATAATTTCCCTTCATCACACCAGATTCCCCTCTGGCCCAGGGTGTGTCTACAAATTTTGTCCAAGAGCTAGAGCTAGAACAGGGACCTCACAGTTCTTCCAGATTCCACATTATACTATGGCTGGGCTGATATTTAAGTTGTAAGAAGCAGTTATATTTATTTTTCTCTCTATTCCCCTCCAGCAGAAGAAAGAGGTCTCACAACTGTGAGTTGTGCTGCCTTGGTTTTGGGGGAGGGATGATGCAAGCATTCCCCATGGCCACCCCAGCTGCTATCTCACTAGGTCATGCACACCTCAAGTTCACTAGCTTGAAGCCCAGTACAGCACCAGAACTTGCCCATGTTGCCGTCCTTGTAGCCTGGACTGCCTTTCAAGTATATTTAGAACCCTAGAGCACTTTTGCCTATGGTGGTGGGGATGGCCAGAACTCAGATTGTTATACCTGGGATGAATGATTCCTCTGTTGTTAGGACTAGTCTAAATGCCCCCTTAGTGGATGCTGGCTGAATTTTGCCCTTTGTTGCTTTCTGCTGTGACCAGCAGCACTGAGTTTCAATACAAGGTCTCACAATCACTGCCCATTGTCTTCCCAAGCACACAGATTCTTTCTCTGCAGAATGAGGCTGCAGACTCGGCATGCGGGAGGGGTGGTATTCACAATTCAAGACTGTCTTTCCCATCCTCTTCAGTGACTCTTTCCTTTATATAATGTTAAACCCAGCTACTGTGATCACTCACTTGATTTTTGGATCTTATGGAGGTAGATAATTGTATAATTTGGTGCTCATGTGAGGGGTTGGAGTACTATTTGGGCATCTTGCTCCAACTCCCTCTACCTGCTTTATTTTCGAAATTATTAATATTTTAAAACTCATCTTCACAAAACATAAATCTCTACAGATATTTGTAGTTGTTCATGTGGGAATATAAATAAGTATAGATACTTCTAGTAATGTGTTATGAAAATATCTCTGTTTAAAAGTTGTATAAAAATTTTATAATAAAAACTAAGAAGCTGGAAGTTCATTCAGGGGAAATAAAAGAATGATGTCTCAAAGTTAATTTGTTTAGAGAAAATAAAATCTTTTCTCCTTTCTTCTATAATTACTAAAAAGTTGAGATTATACTGGCCTTAAACTTTTGAGTAAAGTTTTAACATCTTTAATAAAATAAATGAGTAAGTAATAACTTAGTAATGGGTAAAAGAATTAAATAAATGAGATATTTTATATATTTAGAGATTAAGAGATTTTCTATCTCCATGACAAACTTCAAGTATATGGTTAATTTCCTTTCATATATATGTAATAAAATAGCTATCTTCTGAATCATATTCTGTAATACAGTTTCACCATGAAACAGGATAAGAAAAGCCAAAACAAAAGATTATGGAAAGATGAGAAACTTCTACAAAAACTTGTTAGAATTGCCATAATAAGCATAATATGCAATATGTTTTTAATATGCATAATAAACATGACATAAATGATTACAATAAGAGTATCCTGATCATTTTGTAATTTAATAGTTTTTAATAAAATGTAGTATATACTTATATACTTAGTGATGACACTGTTTTTTTTAGATAAATCCTCCTGTCTGTGAAATTTAGCATGAATTTTCTGTGAAAACCTAGCAATAGGTACACATAACTCCTCTCCTCTACAGTTCACTCCTAGATATGCCTACTGCTAACCCTTCTTCCTAAAAGCTAGAGTATGATTTTCCTATTTGTCTCCTATTAATAAAGGGACTTCCATGGAAAAAAATGGTTTGCCAATTCATGCCTGTCATGAGTTATTAATCATCACCCTTGCTATGTTCCCCGTGTTGTACCACTGTCTGCACACCCAACTCTCCACTGTCACTGAATTTGAAAACATTATCTGCATTTGATACAAACCTGATCCTTCTGCCATGGACTTAAAATTGATTCACTCTGTGACATTGGGACTAGCAGCTTTATGGAGGTTTCTAGTTTTTGGACCTCACTCCAACTCATTATTCTACCTGTTACCTTAAGTCTTTGCCTTTACATTGGCATGCTTGAAGATTTCTCTTTTAGTAAGGTAGAAATCTTACCAGTTATTATGTCTCAGATGTCTTCACTGTCCCTGATTCCAAAATAATCTGCATATTCAACATATTAGTCTCTGATTAATTACTCTGTGGGATTCTATTTGTACTTTATAAAAAGTGCTTGTTTTTTATTTCAAATAAATACTAATTTGATAAAATCAGTAGTATAGCAAATTTTAACCAAACTATCATCCAGTAAAGCCTTACCCTTCCACTTTTCTTTCACTTTTATTTAGCAAAATACTGAGTCAGTTTTACCCTCATTTATACTTAACACAAACATAATTTTCAATCATTCACATGTGTTCTCTAACTTGATCTCCACAGCATCCATATGAGGTAGGTAGCTTGCATAGTTTTGTCCTTAGTTTTCAGAAATAAGAGATTTGAGTTTTAAAATATTTTCCTCAATAGTGCACACTCATCAAGTGGCAGAGGTGATACAAAATCCCTTTTCTTTCTTTAGTTCTCTATTAGATTTTGATTTCATATCACATTTGATTTTAAGTTTTTAAAAATTAAATAAATACTTGAGTTATGGGAGGAAGTAGAGCTGGCAACTTAATGTGAGACCAAATATTACCAAATAACTTCCAAAGGTGATCACTGAGTTAGGGTATTTTCTCATTTACAACATTAATTAGATGCCTATTTGGACACAGAGGTAATTGAGGCTAAGAGGGTTTGTACTTCCCCATGATCAGACAGCAATATATAACAATCCTGAGATTCAAGTTCAGATTAATTAGTTAAAAATAACCTGCACTTTCTATTATATTCTTCTTCTTCAATATTTAACTCAAATTGATTTTAAAAAGCTTAACTTTTATATAAAACAAAACGCTAATATTCCTGTTATATAAGTCCATTCTCACAGTGCTATACAGAATATCTGAGACTGGGTAATTTAAAAAGGAAAGAGGTTAAATTGACTCACAGTTCCACATGATTTGGGATGACTCAGGAAACTTACAATCATGGTGGAAGGGAGAGCAGACATGTCTTATATGGCAGCAGGAGAGAAAGAGTGCATTTAGGAAACTATCAGACTACATGAGAATACACTTCCTATCATAAGAACAGCATGGGGGAACCACACCCATAATTCAATTACTTCTTTTCCTGCAAACAGGATTGTAGTTCTCTCCCTTAACATGTGAGGATTACAATTAGAAAAGAGATTTGTTTGGAGACACAGGGCCAAACCATATCATTCTGCCCTCCCCCCCAATCTTATGTTATTTATACATTTCAAAACCATACATGCCTTCCCAACAATCCCACAAAGTCAACTCATTTCAGCATTAACTTAAAAGTTGAAGTCCAAAGTCTCATTTGAGACAAGTCAAGTTTCTTCTGCCTAGGAGCCTATAAAACTAAAATCAAGTTAATTGCTTCCAAGATACAATGGGGTTATACACATTGAGTACATTTTTCCATTCCAAATGAGAGAAATTGGTCAAAACATATGGGCTATAGGCCCCATGCAAGTCTGAAGTCCAAGACGGTAGTTATTAAATCTTAAAGAACCAAAATCATCTCCTTTAACTTCATGTCTCACATCCAGGTCATTCTGATGCAAGAGGTAGGCTCCCATGGACTTGGACAGCTCAACCCCCGTGGCTTTGCAGGGTATAGTCCTCCTCCTGGCTATTTTCATAGGCTGGTGTTGAGTGTTTGTGGTTTTTCCAGGTGTACAGTGCAAGCTGTCTGTGGATTTATCATTCTGGGGTCTGGAGGATGGTGGACCTCATCTCACAGCTCCACTAAACAGTGCCCCAGTGGGGACTATGAGCGGGGGTTCAACTGCACATTTTCCTTTCACATTGCCTGGAGAGGTTCTCTATGAGGGCTCTGCCCCTGAAGCAAACTTCTACCTGGAGATTCAGGCATTTCAATATATCCTCTAAAATCTAGGTGGAGGTTTCCAAACCTCAATTCTTGACTTCTGCATATTCACAGGCCCAACATTACCTGAAAGCCACCAAGGTGTGGCCCACGCACTCTTAAGCCATGGCACAAGCTGTACCTTGACCCCTTTTAGCTAAGATTGGAGCTGAATCACCTGGGAAGCAGGGCCCCATATCTAGGAAGCTGCACACAGCAATCGGAGCCCTGGTGATGGCTCATGAAATTATTTTACCTCCCAGGCCTCCAGGCCTGTGATGGGAGGGATTGCGGCCAAGGTCTCTGACATGCCCTGGAGACATTTTCTCTATTATCTTGGCAATTAGCATTTGGCCTCTTGTTACTTATGCAGATTTCTGCAGAGAATTTCAAGCAGGCTTGAATTTGTTTTCTATTGCATTTGTCAGGCTCCAAGTTTTTCAAACTCTTACTCTCTGTTACCTCTTAAATACTTTGCTGCTTGAAAATTTCTTCTGCCAGATACCCTAAATCTTCACTCTCAAGTTCAAAGTTTCACATATCTCTAGGGCAGGAGTAAAATGCCACCAGTCTCTTTTCTAAAGCCTAGCAAGAGTGATCTTTACTCCCATTCCCAATAAGTTCCTTATCTCCATCTAAGACCACCTTAGCCTAGACTTCATTGTCCACATCATATCAGCATTTTGGTCAAAACCATTCAACATGTCTCTAGGAAGCTCCAAACTTTCCCACATCTTCCTGTCTTCTTCTGAACCCTCCAAACTGTTCTAATTTCTGCCTGTTATCTAGTTCCAAAGTTGCTTCCACATGTTCGGGTATCTTGATAGCAGTGCCCTACTCTCCGTGGTAACAGTTTACTGTATTAATCCATTCTCACACTGCTATAAAGAAATATCCAAGACTAGGTAATTATAAAGGAAAGAGGTTTAATTGATTCACAGTTCCACATGGCTTGGGAGCCCTCAAGAATCTTACAATCATGGCAGAAGGGGTAGCAGGCACGTCTTACATGGCAGGAGGCAAGAGAGACTGCACGTGTGTCAGTGCAGGGAAAACTTACTTATAAAACCATTAGATCTCATGAAAATTTACTCACTATTATGAGAACAGTATCATAATCCTATCTCTTCCCTCCCTTGACACGTAGGAATTACAGATCTCTCCCTCAACCTATGGGGATTATAATTCAAGATGAGATTGGGATGGGGATACAGAGCCAAACCATATCACTTATTCTTACAAAGATATCTCTACATAGTTAGATTTAGCTAACTTTATCTAATTTGATTTTTCTATTTCTTTGACATATTATACTAGCAATTAGGCTATCTTTTAGATTCCAGTAAAATATTTAAGTATAATTTGAATGTAGTTTATTTTGCTCATAAGTTACTTGCAGTAAATACTACACAATCTGAAGTTGTCACACTACTATATTACCTTTATTCATTTATTCCAATGGCCTTTGAGAGTTTGTTATTTGCCATATAATTGGCTCTAAAGTAACCATTTGATTAAAGTTTAGTGCATTGTACTAAAGTTGCAGCCCTTGGCTCTAACTTCATAATCATTTCAACCATATAGGCCCTATATTGCTCAGTTCAGGGGGAATGAGCCATTAAAATTCAGTAAAGGCTAGAATATTTCAAGACCTCAGGGAAGGCAGGATACTAAAATGGAGGTAGATGGGTTGGGCGTGATTCGGGTAATGATACCAGGTTTAAATAAAGATGGAGTAGTAAACATACCTCTGATATGACGCTCTGATCATGATAGAGCCCATCTAAATAGGAAAGGTACACTATCCCTAAAGGAAGATAAAAAGATTTAAGGTATTTCTTTCTGTCAACTTCTCACTTACTTGCTTTTCTTTTTCCTATTTAATTACAACAAATGAATTATATTCCTGAATAGTAATTAGACCAGGGCTTTTTACATTTTTTACTGTTGGTGGTGAAATATTTAGAACCTATTTATCAAATTTTCAAATTTGTTAAGGATGTTGGTATTTATTGACATCAGCCCCTTTATTAACATGTATTTTTTTAAAAAATAAATGTATGTGTTAGAATATAATTTTCCTATCTCCTGATATTATATAAGGATCACTATATTTTTATGAAACTGCTTTTTAATCAGTCAATATTCCACTTTCTCTCCATTTTGAAAAAATCTATTAAAATATTTTTTGAAATCTCCATTATAAAAAAACTATTAAAAAAGAAGAAAATTATTTTTCATTATCCTCAATAGTAAAATGCTAAATCTTTTTATGTTTTTTTTTTAGCATTACTGTTGTTTTGGAAAGATTGAGGAATTGTAATTTGTCAAATTTTTAAACAAAATATGTAATGTTTACAAAGACATCACTGCTTCTAATAGAATAAAGAAAGAACACAGCCTAGATGCTCAGTCTCTGCTAATATGCAACTTTTGGCATTATTTTATGAGTTAATACCAGTTAAAGTCAAATAATTTTGATATTAGTAGAGTTGTTCTTTGTAGAACAGTATTTTAACTATAATAGCCACAGTTATTTCTTTACATATTTGAAATACTATATATATGTATGGTATTTATATGTGTTTAAAGAATATAAAGGTAGGGTAGAGAGTGTGTGGACTTGGATTTTGCTAGGCTAAAAAGAATCTCTACATAGACTAAAATATCTCCCTGCTTTACCATTTACCTTGTTTTGATTTAGCTAAAATCAAACAATTTTATTTTCATTCTAGTTTTATTTCAGCTCTTGCAAACATTCCCACTGGTAAGCTTTAAATAGATGGTAAGCTTTAAATAGACTGTGTTACCCCTTATTACCCAAGAGATCCTGACTGTCTTCCCTGCATTTTCTTTTGGAAATATTTATTATTTTCTTGCCTAGTTGTTTAGAGCATTCTGCAATTCAGCCAATCTTAATAAAGCTTCTGCAGATTCTTCATTACCGTAAGTCAAGTGAATATTTAACTGTTACATGCACACACAGACACACACAACTGTAAATGAGTAAACATAAAATAGCAGGTAAATAAATATAGTTAATAAAAGAGCATACATTCATACACAGATTACTTAAGAAATAAGTATGCACCTCAGTAGAAAAAAAAGGTTATTTGACAATGTTGACATTTTGAAATTATTTGTGTACAACATAGAAAAAAGTTGCTAGAGGAGAAATTTCTAATCGACATCCATATATACTTTTCTAGCCATGTTTTAAATTGCAGAATAACATGTATTAGGGCAAGTTTTAGGAATGAAAGGGCACTAGGATATACCTTACAGTTTCTTGGATTCTCTCATCCATTCCTATCACAATGCTAGCTAAACCAAGCAGTTTAAGAATATAGAGGATCATTCACAAATTGTGGCAGGTATTCAACCTGCAAATTTCAGAGCTGTCAGGCTTGAGCGTTTCAATCAATTTTGACATATCCTGGCATTTCGTTTAATATTCTAGCTTCTATAAATACTATCCTTTGTTAACCGCCATTTTAGGTTCACAGGCTTGTTTCTCCATTTAACATAAAGAAAGGTTATATTTTAACTCTTAGCAAGTCTTTTTTTTTCTATCCTTACTCTGGAAAAAAAAAGGTGTAATAAATGAGTTACCTGATCCTGAAATGCTGTACTGGAAATAAATGTATCGATACCTGATGCATTAATAACAACATATTACTTAGCATCTGCAAAAAGAAACATTTCTTAGGAAGATTTTAAAATGTTGAGAACTTTAAAATAAAATCTACAATTTTATTTTGTCTGTTATTTGAAAAAAATATGCTTCCTGAATATTCCCACTAATTATTGAGAAAGATTCCCATGATTCCCATGTATACAAATACCCAGGAATAACTGGAAATGCATATATTATTACATTTTTTGTTTACCAAATAACTTTATTTTGAAAAAACTAGTTCCAAATAGATTCCAACTTTGTCTTGATTTAACTTCCTGGTATAACAAGGGCTACCTTAAAAAGTGTTTTCACTGTAAAAATATCATAAAACAAAAATCCTGTGAAAATGTGAAGAATAATTTTTAGTATTTTTTCAGTTCTCTTTTAATCACAACTTTGATTCAATATATCATCTTAAGTAGAAATTAAATAAGGCAATGTAAAATATATAATTCCTGGAAAAGTTAGAATGTTTGAGCTAGAAAACTTTGGTCATCTTTTATAAGGTCTTTAGAGGAAAAAAAAAAAGATCCAGAAAATTTGTATTTTCCAGAATCACCCAAGGCCCTAGTGGTAGAGTCAGAAAAATAAACACAAAACTACTCCGTAGCAATTCAATATATACTCTGTATGACCCCATTTTTATACCGAAGAACCTTGAAACTTAAAGTGGCACCCAAAGGGCTCATATCCTTCCATGGCCAGGGAAACAACTGAGGATTTTATAATCTGGTAGAGATAATTTTAGGTGACCACACATATTTCTGTGAATGACTTATTGTAATATTTTTTCTGTTTTCAATGTGAATTTTTTTGTTTTACATTGTAAAGAGAAGTCCTAAAAAGAGCTTGAGGAGTCTTTTAACTTCTTTTTGAAAATCACAGTCATGTTTGTGACTTCTTTTCTTCTCATACCCAAATTTCAATCATTTATGAAATCTGAAGCTTGCTTCTTTCCTAAGTTCTCTTATATATTTTTTTCAATTCCTGTAATTTCATCCTTATTCAGACTTTTAACAGCTACATACACACCGCTAAATAGCACTCCAAAGGTCTTTTTTTAGTTTCTCTCTTCTCTTGGCTATTCTGCCCAATTCCTGTTTTAAGATCAAAGTTTTATTTTATTTTATTTTTAATTTTTTTAAATAAAGGTTTTAGTTTTTGTTCTTTTATTCATTAATTTATTCTATCCAGCAAGTTTTTAAAATTTTTATTTACTTATTTTATTTTTATATTATATTATTTTATTTATTTATTGACATATTTATTTTTGAGACAGGGTCTCTCTGTCACCGAGGCTGGAGTGCAGTGGCGTGACCTTGGCTCACTGAAACTTCAGCCTCCAGGGCTCAAGCAATCTTTCCATTTCTGCCTCCTGAATAGCTGTGACTATAGGCATGCACCACCATGCCCAGCTAACATTTTTTATTTTTGTTATAGTTTTTAGAGGCTGGGTTTCACCATGTTGCCTAGGCTTATCTCGAACTCCTGGACTCAAGTGATTGGCCTACTCAGTCTCCCAAAGTGCTAAGATTACAAGTTTGAACCACTGCTCTGACCCTATTTTTATTCTTAGTTCAATAGATTTAGAGAAGCTATGTGGCATGTGGTTGCATGGAAAAAGTCTTTCGTGGTTTTTGAGATTTTGGTGCACCCATCACACAAGCAGTGTACACTGTACCCAATGTGTAGTCTTTTATTCTTCACAAACTCACCTTTTCCCCCTGAGTCCCCAAAGTTTATTATATCATTTTTTTTTTTGCCTTTACATCCTCATAGCTTAGTTCCCACTTACAGGAGACACAATATTTAGTTTCCCATTCCTGAGTTACTTCACTTAGAATAATGGTCTACAACTCCATCCAGGCTGCTGTGAATGTCATTATTTCATTCCTATTCATAGCTGAGTAGTATTCTGTTGTATATACATACCACATTTTCTTTATCCACTAATTACCTGATGGGCATTTAGGCTGGTTCCATATTTTTGCAATGTGAATTGTGCCACTATAAATAATCATTTGCAAGTAGCTTCTTTATATAATGACTTATTTTTCTTTGGATAGATATCCAGTAGTGGGATTGTTAATCAAACTGTAGTTCTGCTCTTAATTCTTTAATGAATCTGCATAATATTTTCCATAATGGTTGTACTAGTTTACATTGCCATCAACGGTGTAAAAGTGTTCCCTTTTTACCACATCAACACCAATATCTGTTATTTTTAAATCTTTTAAATATGGCCACTCTTGCAGGAGTAAGGTGGTATCATATTGTGGTTTTGATTTGCGTTTCCCTGATAATTAGTGAAGTTGAGGATTATTTCATATGTTTGTTAACCATTTGTATATCTTCTTTTGAGAAGCATCTATTAGTATCCTTTGCCCACTTTTTCAAAGGATTATTATTATTTTGCTGATTTGTTTGAGTTGCTTGTAGATTCGAGATACCAATCTTTGGTTGAATGCATAGTTTATGAAGATTTTCTCCCACTCTGTGGATTTTCTACTTACTCTGATGATTATTTGTTTTGCTGTACAGATGCTTTTTTATTTAATTTGATCCTATCTATTTATCTTTGTTTTTGTTACATTTCCTTTTGGGTTCTTTGTCATGAGGTCTTTGCCTAAGCTAATGTCTAGAAGGGTTTTTCCAATGTTTTCTTCTAGAATTTTTATAATTTCAGGTCTTAGATTTGAGCCTTTGATCCATACTGAGTTGAGTTTTGTATCAGGTGAGAGATGGGGTTCCAGCTTTATTCTTCTAGGTGTGGCTTGTGAATTACCCCAGCATCACTTGTTGAGTATGGTGTCTTTTCCCCACTTTATGTATTTGCTTGCTTTGTCTAAGGTCATTTGGCTGTAAGCATTTGGCTTTACTTGTGGCTTCTCTATTCCCATTTTTATACCAGTACCATGCTGTTTTGTTGACTATGGCCTTATAGTATAGTTTGAAATTGGGTAACGTGATGCCTACAGATTTGTTCTCTTTGTTTAACTTTGCTTTGGTTATACAGGCTCCTTTTGTGTTCCATATGAATTTTAGGATTTTTTTCTAGTTCTGTGAAGAAAGATGATTGTATTTGATGAGAGTTGCATTGAATTATAGATTACTTTTGGAAGTCTCATCATTTTTACAATATTGATTCTACTCATTCATGGGCATGAATTTAAAAATTGAACAACAATAGTGACAAAACTTATCAAAAGCTATGAGACATAGCAAATGTGGTGCTAACAGGAAAGTTCATAGCATTCAATGCCTATATCAAAAAGCCTGAAAAAGCACAAGTAGACAATCTTAGGTCACACCTCAAAGAACTAGAGAAGCAAGAACAAAGCAAATCCACACCTATAAATAATAAAGTTCAGGGCTAAACTAAATGAAATTGAAACAACAAAAAAATACAAAAGATAAATAAAACAAAAGCCTGTTCTTTGAAAAAGAAATTGATAGACTATTAGTAAGATTAACCAAGAAAAGAAGTGAGAAGATTCAAATAAGCTCGATTAGAAATGAAATAAGAGATATTACAACTGATATCACAGAAATACAAAAGATACTTCAAGGCTACTATGAACATTTTTATGCACATGAACTAGAAAATCCAGAGGAGATGGATAAATTCCTAGAAATATACAACACACCTAGATTAAATCAGGAATAAATAAAAACTCTGAACAGTCCGAAAACAAGCAGCAAGATTGAAACAGTAATAGAAAAATTGCTGACAAAAAAAGTCTAGGACCAGACCAATTCATAGCTAAATTCTATCAGGCATTCAAAGAAGAAGTGATAACCAATCTTACTGAAATTATTTCAAAAGATAGAGAAAGTGAGAATTCTCCCTAAATCATTCTATGAAGCCAGTATCACCCTAATGCCAAAACCAGGAAAGGACATAACATAAAAAGAAACTACAGAACAATATCATGGATGAACATGGTTGCAAAAATACTTAAATACTAGCTAATGGAATACAATAGGATCTCCAAAAGAAAATTCACCATAATCAAGTGGATTTTATACCAAGAATGCAGGGATGGTTTAATATCTGCAAGTCAATAAATGTACTATATCACATAAACAGAATTAAAAACAAAAAACATATAATCATCTCAATGATGTAGAAAAAGCATTTGACAAAATCCAGCATCTCTTGGTGATTAAAACCCTCAGAGAAATCAGCATACAAGAGACATACATCAAGGTAATAAAAGCCATCTATGGCAAACCTACAGATGAGATTATGTCGAACAGGGAAGAATTGAAAGCATCCCTGCTGAAAGCTGGAACAAGACAAGGATGCCCACTTTCACCACTTCTATTTAATGTAGTTACTGGAAATGCTAGCCAGAGTAATCAGAAAGGAGGAAGAAATAAAGGGCATCCAGGTCAGTAAAGAGGAAGTCAAACTGTTGCTTTTCACCAATAACATGATTGCATCCCTAGAAAATCCTAAAGACTCCTCCAAAATGCTCCTAGATCTGATAAATGAATTCAGTAAAGTTTCAGAATACAAAATCAATATACACAAATCAATAGCACTGCTATCTACCAATAACAAACAAGATGAGAATTAATCAAGAACACAAACCCTTTTACAACAGCTGCAAAAAATGAAATAAAATTTTTTGGTATATACCTAACAAAGGAGGTGAAAGATCTCTATAAGGAAAGCTATAAAACACTGCTGAAAGAAATCATAGAGTACACAGACCAATTAAAACATATCCTATGCTCTTAAAAAATAAAAAGTAAAGTCATGAACTCTTCAACCTTCCTTATATTTGATTAAAGGTATGTTTACTCTTCATGTTTACTTGTCAAAGTATGTGTAATGAATGTGTTTTTTTAGAAGACATTGCTTGTGAAAATCAATATCTAGTTTCTCTCTCCTTGCTAGGCATACTTCCTAGCATCCTGAAAGTCATTGGGCAATCAAGGTACGAGTTTTGGCCAATGAATTGTGAGTACAAGTTGAATGTGTATCTTCAGAATCAAGGGAATAAAATTGGTCTCTCCAGCCCACTTCTCTGTCACCATGTTCTGTAGCCCACTTGTTGAAAATGATGGGACCTAGAGATAGATGTCAAATCAATCATTGAACCATCCTAAATATTTATTTAGGTCTGAGCAGATACTGAATGAGTGAAAAAGAAAACTTAATTATGTTAGACATGGCAGCCTAAGCTAATCAATCCTGAGCAATATATTCATTATAGAAATATACTCTCTGTGATGTATAAATTATCTTCTTTCCCTAAATCTGTAGATATTCATACTGTTTTAAAATTTAAGTCTTAATTGGTAAAGAGTTATTACTTCAATTATAACATATCTCAATTATGCATATTTCTAGTGGGCTGCTATGTTTATTCAGTGTTTTGTTTATACTTACTTAAATGATCAGTAATTTTTAGGGTACATATTAAGTATATTTCTATCCTTGATATATAGATACCACAAATGTTTAATATTTGTGTTACATATACATAATATCATTTTATTAATGGCTATGTCTATATTTTATTTACATTTTGGCTTTAGAAGGGTTATTTTTCAATTTTATAGGTTTGTTTTCTGTTCTTTCTCTGATTTTCAACTTTCAGCTGAAATCCTACATTTTATCTGAAAATTTTCTACCTTCTCTGCTGCTTGTTTATTTTTACATATGCAATAATTTGGACATTACATGGTTTTTCCTTACTTACGGTTGTTTCTGCATTTGTCTTTTCCCATTGCACTGTAAACTCCACATGGAAGAACTGTGCAGAATACCAGCCAAATTTTCCTGACAGTTGAGCATCTGTTTTGATTAGTCAGTGCTCATGATTTATTAAGCACCTCGGTTATATGTCACATTTATTAAAGAATTTCTACAGGACTTGAAATGTACTGAAAATATTTGTTTAAAGATTAAATGAATTAATAGAATTTTTATTTGGAGATATAACAAAGAGAATGGTTCTAACATTTGATGTTAAATGATTATTTCCAATGAAAGCTAATATTCAATTCAGCTGGAAAATTATGAAGTTACTTAGATCTCTTTCTCTCAGCAAGAACTGAAGTGAAGAAGTTAGCACTGGTGACAAGAGAAAAACCCTACTTTAATTTTATTAAAAATAAAACTAAGCAAAAGAAAACATTTTTGGAGTCTTTGTTCTAATACTCAGTGGCCTCACTTATTTTGACAAAAGTCTCATCAATTAATCCAGTAATCTAACACAGTGACTGTAGAGTAGTTTGTAATCTGTTGCCAAGAAATAAAGAAAGATTAATGGGCCTAAAAATTCAGGTAAATCAAGTGTCTACTAAGACACTGATCTTTTCTGCTCATTAAAGGAGTATTTGAATCATAATAACCACAATATTACTATGTTCCAATAAGAAAGGCCTATTCATCAAGGCTTATCATATTGGTAGGTGAGTAAACTTACCAATGGGTGAGTTATTTTCTTTCTTGCTACGAATTTAAAGGAATTGATTTTTTATATACAAAAGATAGTAGTGATTTCCAATTGCTCACCAAATGAACACTAAATATGTACTTTGACATAAAGTGTTTAAATAGATTTTTTTCTGTAGAGGGGTTTTAGGATTGCAGAACAATTGAACAGAAAGTACTGAGAATTACCATATACTTAGTATCCTCACACATGTACAATCTCCTCTTAAAAACATCCTGCACTAGAGTGGTAAATGTGTTACAGTGACTGAACCTACACGACCATAATTATCAACCAAAGTTTATAGTTTAGACATTAGATTCATTCTTGATGTTATGCATTTTATGGGTGTTCCCTTACCCCTTGAAAACACTGATCTTTTGAATGTCACCATAGTTTTGCCTCTTCTAGCATGTCATATTTTGAACTAATATGGTATGTAGCCTTTTCACATTGGCTCCCTTAATTTAGCAATGTGCATTGAAGTTTCCTCCATGTCTTTTTATGGCTTGATAAGTCATTTCTTTTTAGTACTCAATAATATTCTAAAGTATTCATGTATAACAATTTATTTATCAATTCACCAACTGAATGACATTCTTACTGCTTCCAACTTTTGTCAATTAGGAATAAAGCTACATATATGTCTATGTGTAGATTTTCATGTGAATATAAATTTTTGACTCAGTTGAATAAATTCTATGGAGTGTTATGGCTGGATAGTATGGCCAGAGTATATTTAGTTTGTAAGAAACTGACAAGGTGGCTTCCAAAGATGCTGTAACATTTTTCATTCCCACCAGCAATGAATGAGAATTCCTACCCCTACATCATCACCAGCATTTAATTTTGTCAGCTCTTTAATTTCAACCATTTAAATATTTAGTGATATTTCATTGTTTTAATTTTCAATACCTTAAGGACATGATGTGGAGCAGGTTTTCATATGCTTAGGTGCCATCTGTTTACATTCCTTGATAAGGTGCCTGGTTGAGATCTTCTGGCCATTTTTATCAATTATTACTGTTATCATTGAGTTTTAAGTGAGTTTTCAAATATACTTTGGGTAACGGTTGTTTATCAGATTTGTCTTTTTCAAATACTTTTTTCTAGTCTTTGGCATATATTCTTATTCTCGTCACAATGTTCTTCGAAGAGCACAGTTTTAAATTTTAATGAAGTCTAGCTTATTAACTATTTCAAAAGCCATGGCTTTGGTATTGTATCTATATATCATTGCCAAAACCAAAGGAATTTAAATTCTTTATTATATTACCTCTAGGATTTTCATAGTTTTGCATTTCCTATGTATGTCTATAATTTATTTTCAGTTAATTTTTGTTAACAGTGTATTAATCCTTTTTGTTTAATGTGGATGTTCAATTATTTCAGTGCCATTTGTTGAGAAGACTATCTTTACTCCATCTGCTTTTGCTTCTTTGTCAAAGATCGTTTATATTTGTCTGAGTCGATTTCTGGGCTTACTATTCTGTTTAATTGACTTATTTGCTTATTCTTCTGCAAATATCACACTATTTTGATACAGTAGCTCTATAGAAAGCCTTGAAGTCAGGTAGTCTCAGTCTTTCAATTTTTTTTTTCTCTTTCGGTATTGAGTTAGTTATTTTGGGATCTTGACCTCTCTATATAAACTTTGGAATTAGGTTGTCAATATCTACAAAAAACTTATTGGAATTTTGATTAGGAATGTATTTAATCTATAGATCATCTTGGAAAAAACTGACATCTTGACAATATTGAGTCTTCCTATCTATAGACCAGGAATGTTTCCCCATTTATTTGGTTTCTTTGATAACTTTCATCAGAATTTTATAATTTTCCTAGAATACATATTATATATATTTTGTTAAATTTATATCTAAGTATTTCTTTTTTTGGAGGTGCAAATGAAAATGATGTTTATATATTTTAAGGTGGTTTTGTTTCAATTTGACTAATTTATTTATTTGTGTGTGTGTGTGTGTGTGTGTATGTGTGTGTGTTGCTTTGTTTTCTTTTGTCAATACTTTAAATATTTCACTCTACTCTCTTCTTGCATATATTTTCTGAGAAGTTTTATTAATCCTTATATTTCCTACTTTGTAGGGGAGGTATTTTTTCTTACTGGATTAACTCAAGATTTGATCTTTATCTTTGATTTTCTGCAGTTTAGCTATGATATTTCTGGCTGTAGTTTTTTTATGTTGATACTATTTGGTCTTCTCTAAGCTTCCTGTATGTGTGGATTGGTGTTTGATATTCATTTAGAGATATTCTAAGTCATTATTACTTCTATTTCTTTTATTTCTTTCTCTCTTTTTTCTCCTTTTTTTCCAATTATGTAGATACTACACCTTTTGCAGCTATCCCACAGTTCTTGAAAATTCTGTTGCATTTTTTCCAGTGTTTTTTCTTTCTTTTTTTTTTGAAATGGAGTCTCACTCTGTAGCCCAGGCTGGAGTGTAGTCACATGATCTTGGCTCACTGCAACCTCCATCTCCTGGGTTAAGGCAATTCTCCTGCCTCAGATTCCTGAGTAGCTGAGACTACAGGCGTGAGGCACCATGCCCAGCTAATTTTTAAATGTTTTTAGTAGAGATGGGATTTCACTATTTTCACTTTGTTTTTTGGTTTTGGAAGTTTCTATTGACATATCCTTAAGCTCAGAGATTCTTTCTTTAGGTTTGTCCAGTCTACTAATGATCTTCTCAAAGCCATTCTTTATTTTTGTTACAGGTTTTAATCTTACACATTTATTTTCTATGTATTCTTATAATTTCAATTTCTCTGCTTTCATTGCTCATCTGTTCTTGAATGTTGCATATTTTTTTTTCATTACTGCCCTTAGCATATTAACCAAATATGGTTTATAGTCAGGGCCTGATAATTTCAACATTTCTGTCATATCTGAATCTGATAACTTCAACATTTATGCCACCTCATTGCTCTGTTTCTTAAGTATACCTTATAATGTTTTTATTTATTTATTTTTTTGTTTGTTTATATATTTGAGTCAGAGTTTTGCTCTTGTATCCTAGGCTGGAATCCAATGATGAGATCTTGGCTCACTGCAACTTCCGCCTCCCAGGTTCAAGTGATTCTCCTGCCTCAGCCTCCCAAGCAACTGGGATTACAGGCATGTGCCACCACACAGGGCTAATTTTGTATCTTTAGTAGAGATGAGATTTCTCTGTGTTGATCAGGGTGGTCTCGAACTTCCGACCTCAGGTGATCCGCCAGCCTTGGCCTCCCAAAGTGCTGAGATTACAGGCGTGAGCCATCATGCCCAGCCTCCTTATAATGTTTTTTATTGTTATTGTTGAACAGCAGATGTGATTCTGTGCATTGGTAAAGATAAATGTGGAAAATATAGCTTTATAACATCATGGTGAGGTTCAGAGGGAGAGGAAGCTATCCACAGCCCCGTATTTAGATTTTACTCTTAGCGAGCCTCTGCTCCTGTGCTGTGAACTTCATAAATGCATCTCATTTTTTTTTTTCTGCTCCTTATGTGGTACAGCATGGTTAGTGAGGGCTGAAGTTAGGTACTTCCTTTCCCCCAGATAGATTAGGCTCTGCTGAAACCCCAGTAGGTTAGGTTCTGGCAAATAGTTTTTCTTAAGATAAGGTCTTGTTAAGAATAATGAAATGCTTTGGTGTATTTTTAAATTGATACTTTTCCACCCCCCTTCCAGAAGCCAGAAGAAAGTTTTCTCTAATCTTCATCTTGAGAACTGTGTACAGCTAAAGGTAAAACTCAAAAAACAAACAAATACACAAAAAAACAAAAGCCTCACTGAGGCTGGGTCCCCTGGAATTTTTTTTATTTTTATTTTCAATCTTAGACTTGTCCACCCTGAGCCTCCAGCATCAGTGACAATTCAAGCTTTCCTATGATGGTACTGGTTCCTGCAGGATTACGTTTCTGCTCTGTTAAGTTGAATTCTCTACAAACTCCACGGCAGTTTGTTCTGTGACGTCAGGTCTCTGGTGAATCTAAGAAGAGTGATTTAGTTTTCAGTTTGATCAGCTTTTTACTTGATACAGTGATGGCTTCAAAGTTCCTTACATTTTGGACTAGAAACCAGGAGTTCTTGACAGGGAATTTAATCCAAATCTTGCCTCGTTCCTACTCTGCACTACTCACCATATCTGTTTAGTCCACATCAAAGTTTTTACTCTTTCTCTCTTGATGACAACATCATTTTCCACTCTCCCTCACTTGCTGCCCTCCCTGCTGGACCTTTATCTACCTCATAATACGCACTCATTCTTAGAGACTTAGAGCTATGTTCTTTCCCCTGGAAAGCTACCCTGTTCCTCTCCCATTACCTATGAAACACTTCTATCAGTGTTATCTCACTAAAATTAGCATCATTGTTTTCCTTAATTTGTATGAAATTTTTATTTAATTGCTTATTCAAATGTATTTGGGCCCTATTAGAATAATGATTCAATGTATTTCTTATTTTTTGCCTTTTAAAACACTTTTTTTTTCACAATGCCTGGTAAAAACACTAAATTTAATCTTCTTAAAGATATGAAAAAAAGTTACCTAATGTATTCTCCCTTCAAATAAATAAGAAGGAAAGAAAAAGCATTTAGGAAAAAGAATCAAACACTATACTATGTTCCTCTTGTTTTCTAAAATGATTTACATTTAAGAGATGTATGTTTGGGGACACAGTGAATTAATATTGAGTTTTTTGAGTGTGAGTATTCAAACAAAACAACTCGGTCCTTAACTTCGTGCATACCAGGGTACAATTAATTGGCTTTGATCTATACAATCTTTTGGGTCTTTTTTTAATTTAATGGTGTAGGAAAGAAGAGAAGCTAACAGCCATGAAATCTTAATGAGATTGGTTTGTATATGGCTACCAACCAATTGGGGAGATAAAATTTTAAAATACATGTTCCCTTTTAGAAAAAGATTTGAAAGAATGTATGCTCTTGATAATACAAACTTTGATCTGGTGCATCGTTAAAAACGAAAACAGCTTTTGTTCTCTCACACCTGGAGATTGTCAGAGTTGAAGATGATTATCAGTTTTTTATAGTTACTATACCCAGAGGTAATTACTTTTGACTTGATCTTGGTACACTATATGTGTTGAAACATCACTTTGTATATCATAAATATATACAAGCATTATATATCAATTTAAAAAAATAATTTTCTAAAATTATTTATTTTAAATTGACAGATAAAATGATATGTATTTATCATATGTAACATGGTGTTTTGAAGTATAGAGATACTTTGGGATGGTTAAATGTAGCTAATTAAAATATGAATGTCCTCACAGTTATTTTTGGTGAGAACATTTCATATTCATTCTTAGTGATGCTTAAGAATGTAATACATCATTAAGTATAGTCACGATGCTGAAAAACAGATTTCTTGAACATATTACACCCATATATATAACTTTAATTTTGTATTTTTGATTAATATCTCCCCAGTTCTCCTCACAGCCACCCCCACCTCTGGTAACCCCCATTTTATTTTCTACTTTTATGAGACCAACTTTTTACATTCCGCATGAGTGAGATCATGTCGTATTTGTCTTTCTCTCTGGATTCTTTCACTTAGCATAATGTCCTCCAGTTTTATCCACATTGTCACAAATGACAGATTTTCCTTCTTTTTTATGGCTGAATAGTGTTTCATTGTGTATACATACAGGCATACCTAGCAGATTTTGTGGGTTCAGTTCCAATATTCTACAACAAAGTGAGTATCACAATAAAGTGAGTCACGCAAATTTTTGACTTCCCAGGGTGTATAAAAGTTTACTTTATACAAGTTTTAAAAGTTTACTGTATACAATAGTCTATCAAGTGTGCAATAGGATGTTTAAAAAAGCAATGCATTTACCTTAATTAAAAATACTTCATTGCCATATAATGCTAATGGTTCTCTGAGCCTTCAGTAGGTTATAACTTTTGTGCTGGTAGAGGATTTTGCATCGCTGTTGATGGCTGCTAATGATTAAGAGTGATGGTTGCTGAAGACTGGAGTGACTGTGACAAGTTTTTTTAAAATAAGAAATAACTCACCAGGTGCATTAGTTCCTAACAAGAGACTCAGCTTGTTCTTTGAAGCTTTGAAGCCAGACATTGGCTTTTCTCTGGCTATGAAAGTCCTGGATCATATGTAATTCCAACAGAAGGCTGTTTCATCTACATTGAAGTTTATCACCTAGTGTAACCATCTTCATCAATTATTTCAGCAAGAGCTTCTAGGTAGTTTGCTGTTTTACCTTGGGCTTCCTTCTCTTAAACCTCAAGGACCAACATTTGATAGTTTCAAACTTTCTTCTGCAGCTTCCTCACCTATCTCAGTCTTTATAGAATTGAAGAGAGCTAGGATCATGTTCTGAATTAGGATTTGACTTAAAGGAATGCTGTGGCTGGATTGATTTCTATTCATACCACTAAAACTTTCTCCATATCATGTCAATAATAAGACTGCTTCACTTTCTTATTATTCATGTATTCACTGGAGTACACTTTTAGTTTTTTTCAGGAACTTTTCCTTTGCCTTCACAACTTGATTGTTTGATACAATAAGCCTAGCTTTCAGGCTATGTCAGCCTTTGACATGTCTTCTTCACTAAACTTAATCATTTCTGGCTTTGATTTAAAGTGAGAGACATGCCACCCTTCCTTACTTGAACACTTAGAG
Source organism: Cheracebus regulus (assembly GCA_963574635.1). Taxonomy (NCBI): domain Eukaryota; kingdom Metazoa; phylum Chordata; class Mammalia; order Primates; family Pitheciidae; genus Cheracebus; species Cheracebus regulus. The sequence goes on from CAUYQU010031386.1 coordinate 39,094, forward strand.
GACATTGTGAAGTTATTCACTGGCCTAGTGTCATTAATATATCTCATGGAAGACGGAGACCTAAGGAGAGGGAGAGAAAAGGGGAATGGCTGGTCAGTGAAGCTGTCAGATACAGACAACATTTATCAATTAAGTTTACTGTCTTACATGGGTGTGTGAGGTTTGTGGTGCCCCCAAACAATTATGATAGCAACATAAAACATCAGTGATCCCAGATCACCGTAACAGATGTAATAAGAGTGAAAAGTTTGAAATATTGTGAGAATTACCACAGCGCGACACAAAGACACAAAGTGCTACTATACTGTTGGAAATATAGCACTAATAAATACACTGGCATGATACAAGGATGGCACAAAGCTTCATAAAAAATTGAATATCTGTGAAGTATAATTAAGTGAAGTGCAATAAAACAACATATGCCTATGTCATATTTTTTAATCCATTCATTCATGGATAGACACAGGGAGATTCTATAGCTTGGCTATTGTGAATACTGCTTCAATCATCATGGGAGGGCAGTTATCTTCTTGACATACTGATTTTTTTTCCTTTAGGTATACACTGTGTAATGGGACTGTTGGGTTACATGGTAATTCTATTTTTAAGTTTTAAGGAACTTCCATACTGTTTTCTGTAATGACTGCACTAATTTACATTTCTACCAACCGTGTGCCAGTGTTTACTTCACATCCACACTGTCATTGTTATCTTTTGTCTTCTTTATAATATCCATCCCAATAGAAGTGAGGTAATATGTCATTGTAATATAATTTTCATCTCACTAATAATTAGTGCCATTAAGAATTTTTTTTTCATAATTCTTAATTATATTAAGTGTTGGTCATTTCTTTATTTTCTTTGAAGAAATGTCTATTTAAGTCCTCTGTCCATTTTGCTGCTGGGTTATTTGTATTTTTGCCACTGAATAGTTTGAATTCTTTATATATTTTAGATATTAACCCATTATCAGTTGCAGAGTTGGCAAATATTTTCTTCTTCAATAAAATATTTTCAACCCTCAAGTGTTTCCTCACTCTTGATATGTTCTGTTGCTGTGCAGAACCTTTTAGTTTGTTTTAATCTCATTTGTCTATGGTTTTTTGTTACCTGTATTTTGAAGTCATATCCAGGGACATAATTGCCAAGACCGATTTCATGAAGCTTTTGTCCTATGTTTTATTCAAGAAATTTCATAGTTTCAGGTCTTACATTTAAGTCTTCAACACATTTTGAGTTAATTTTTGTATGTAGTGTGAAGTAAGGGCCTAATTTGACTCTTCTGCATGTAGGCATCCAGTTTCCCAAAGCCATTTGCTGAAGAGCCTGTCCTGTCCCTATTGTGTGTGCTTAGCACTTTGAGAAAAGATCAGTTGATTATTAAGTTGTGGATTTTCTGGGCTCTCTTTTCTGTTTCATTGTTCTATGTGTCTAATTTTATGCTGGTATCATGCTTTTCGTCTGCTGTACTGCAGTATATATTGAAGCCAGGTAACGCAATGCCTTCAGCTTTGTTCTCCTCATTCAACATTGCTTTGGCTATTAAGAGAATTTTGTGGTTCTAAACAAATTTTAGAATTATTTTTTCTATTTCTGTAAAGAATGTCAGTAATATTTTTACAGGCATAGCATTGAATCTGTGTATTGCTTTAGATGATATGGACATTTTAACAATTTAATTCTTCCAAATCATACATATGGGATAGCTTTACATTTATTTGCATCTTGTTTAGCTTCTTTGATCACTGTTTTATAGTTTTCAGTGGAGAGATTTTTCACCTTCTTGTTTGCATTTATTTCTAATTATTATATCTTTTTGTAGACATAGTAAGTAAAACTGTTTTTTGATTTTTTTTTATATTCCTCACCATTAGTGTATGAAATGCTACTGATTTTGTGTATTTGTTTTGTATTCTGCAAGTTTACTGAATTCATTTATTAGTTTTAACAGTTTTTTTGTTAAAATCTTTAGGATTTTTATATCTAAGATTTTGTTTTCTACAAACAGAGATAATTTATGTTTTTTCTCAATTTGAATGTCTTTTATTTCTTCCTTTTGCCTAATTGCTGTATCTAGAACTTCCAGTACTATGTTAAATGGAAGTGACCAAAGTGGACATTTTCTTGTTCTCAGTCTTAGATGAAAAGCTTTCAATTTTTCCCCATTGAGTATGGTGTTGGCTGTCAGTTTGTCATATATAGTCTTTATTATATTGAGATATATTTCTTCTATACTTAATTTACTAAGAGTTTTGTTATTATTAAAGGATGCGAAATTTTGTCAAATGCTTTTTCTACATCTATTGAAATAATCATATGGTGTTTCTTCTTTATTATGTTAATGTATCAGATTAATTGACTTGCATATTGAATCACCCTTGTATCCTTGGAATAGATCCCACCTTTTCATGGTAAATGACCTTTTAAATATTCTTTAATATTTGGTTGAGCAATATTTTGTTGAAGATTTCTGCACCTATGTTCACCAGGGATATTGGCCTATAGTTTTTTGTAGTGTCCATGGCTGAATTTGGTGTCAGGGTAATAGTGGCCTTGTAAAATGACTGGAAATATCCCCTACTCTTTAATTTTTTGAAAAAGTTTGAGAAGAATTAATATTAGTTCTTCTTTAAATGTTTGGTAGAATTCAAAAGTAAAGTTATCAAGTCCTGAGATTTTCTTTGATGAGAGATATTTTATTCCTAATTATATCTCCATATCCATTATTGGTCTGTTCAGATTTTCAATTTCTTCATAATTTAACATTGGTAGATTGTATATGTCTAGGAATTTATCCATTTCTTCTGGGTTATCCAATTTGTTGGCATATATTTATTCATAATAGTTTCCTATAATCCTTTGCATTTCTGTGGTATCAGTTATTATGTCACCCTTTTAATTTCTGATTTTATTTATTTGAGTCTTTATTTTGAGTTTATTTAGATGAGGGGCTTATCTAGGGCCTCTTTCACAAGTGCACTTATCCCATTTATGTGGGCTCCATTTCTATTACCTAATTACCCCAAAGCCTTCATGTCCTAATGCTATCACCAAGAGAGTTAGGATTTTAACATGTGAATGCAGAGGTCGGGGGTGGGGAGAGACACATCCAGACCATAGCAATGCCCAGGTCTTAATCCCCTGACCCTGTGAATATGTTTGGGTCCAGGCATAACGAGATTAAGTTGCTAGTCACTTGACTTTTTAAAAAAGTGCATTAACCTGGAATCTCGGAATAGAAACAATGTAATCACAAGGGTTCTTAAAATGGTAGTAGTAGGTGGAGGAGAGAAAAAGGAGATGAGGGTATGAGAGAAAAATTCAGAGAAATGTAAATTTGCTGGTTTTAAAGATGGAGGAAATAGTCCATGACCTAAGGAATGTGGACATCCCCTAGAACTGAAAAAGGCAGAGAAACATTCTCCCTAAGAGCTACCCAAAAGGAATACAAATCCTGCTGAGACCTTGATTCTATCCCAGTGTGACCCATGTCAGACAACTGACCTACTGAATTGTAAAATATTGAGTTTGCAGTTTTTTAGGCCACTAAATGTAATTTCTTACAGTAGTGATGGGAAATTAATAGAAATTAATCTAGTTGATTTAAAATGATAAAAAGAAGTTTTTTGGTCATTCTGTTTGCTGTTTTTTAAAATGAAACAAACATCAACAGGGTACCTGGAGATAAGTTCTTGAGATGATATCACTATTTACGTATTTGCGTAGGGAAGCATTTAGCTAAGATATAGTAAGGGACATTCCAAATAAATTGTTGTTACAGCTAAAGAAATGGGTATCCAGGTTGTGCCAGCAGGGGGTGCTCATGTATAGAGCAACACTGCTACTGTCTCGTCCATCATCTGACTGAGAATAAGGTGCAATTGATTAGAGTATCAATTCTGTGAATACATGCACATTCGGTGAAAAATCAAGAAACTGTGAGTGTAACTATACCAATCAGAGGACTCAATATTTTGTATTTATTCTTGGATATTTATTTCGTAAATGAATAAGTAATTTTTGAAGAAAGACAATTCAATTTTAATTAAAAATTTTTGAAGACAACTCAATTTTAATTAAAAATTTATTTCTTGCCATGAAAATATGAACAATATATTTTGTAGTATTTAATATAGTGTCTATATTTCTATTATACCATGTTTTATGGTAGAAGACAAAAATGTATTTGTTCACTATAAAGTTTGGGCAGAATTCTCATAGAAATAATTCTCTTTGGGTAGAGTTCTCATAGAAAACAAATACATTTCTATGGTGTGTGATTATACATCATAGAAATGTTTTATTATAGTTACCAGAATTTGTTCTCAAGTAAATTGGCCACCTTGGTAATGTCCTGTTTATTTTATGATTGTGTCATCATAACTTCAAACATTTTTTAACTTTTGTGTTGGATTTGCTTTCAACAATAATTGATAAATATTCCCAGAATATTAGGCTTACTGATTTTTATTTATATCTGTGACTCTATGTTGCTGATATCTTCAGTTTTATATATTCTCATTATGGTAGTGATTTGGCTTTACTATTACATTGTTGATGGAATTTTAAAATTTCAAATATTAGATTTATGTGCATTAAAATTTGCCCTAATTGAGGATGTTTAAATCATCAATAAATATTGGTTGCATCAAGCAATATCAACAGAAAGTGTTCATTAACACACCCACATACACACCCAAAGGTGAAGAATTCTGCTATACATGGAATAAATGCCATTCTTCCCTGCCAGAAGCTTGCCTTGATGCCAGCCACTATCTCTATATACTATACGTGTGAGGCCGCATAAGCCACATCAAAGTTCTAAATCTAAAGTAGCCCTTTGTCCCCAGGGCTATTTTAGATTTAGAACTTTGTACTAAATCAATGGGTTTATTTGCCTGTTGGTTTTGTCACTGATTCAACATTGTTCACTGATTCCTGTAAAATAAGAAATATCTTTGTTTCCTATAACCAACTCTCTGAGTTACACCCATGTTTTAGTAATCCGTTATTGATTTCTCCCACATTTTAGTTTGTCTATCTTGTCCCATAGTCAATCATTCTATTTGTCTGGGACAAAGCTGTTGCCCTTTTAAAACATGATTCTCCTACTTAATGAAGTCATGCCCTTTCATTGTCACCCATTCATATAGGTTTACGTAACCCACAGCTACAAGATGCTTTCAAATACTTTTCATCATTCTGGAAATTCCTGGTAGCCTAGAAACCTGGAACCTGGTTACCTCTGATGTTGTTTGCATGCTGCTCTAGTCTACCTTGTATTCTCTGTTGCTGAGATCTTCCCTTCCAAAAAGAACAGATTTATTGAATGGATTCATTCAAGTTTCAGATTGACTTTCCTCTAAACTGAATCCCAAGCTTACTATTATTAGATAATTCACATTTATTGGTTGTGTTTATACTTCTTAAACAACAAAATGAGCAGAAATATTATCTGTAGCCATTTACTGTAGATTATATGGAAGCTAAGTAGAAATTGGATATTTATAGATAACAGAGCTATTTGCAAAGAAGTGTATCAGCTTCTTAAAAATCATCAGGGCATTGGCTAATATTTAGATAAGCAGAAAAACAAGTGAATGCTCAATCAAATCTAGTTTTGTTATGTGTCAGGCACTGGGAATCTTTTTTTAATGAATTAATAATTCTTAGAATATCTCCTATGTACATACTAATGGGCTGCATTTTTTCATTTGTCCTGCTTATCACAAGTGTGGCCAACTTCATATTTGTTTCAATGATGGAATTCTTTCAGAGTGTTTTGACCTTTTAGTGAATTTGGAATGCTTTTTACTGTTTTGCCACAGTTAGAAAGAATTGTTCAATTACTATATAAGGCTCCTACATACTAGAAGGATACTTTATATATCTGGGTCAAGGCACTTCATAAACAGCTGAACACATATTTTATTGGTTTAAAATTGCAGGTGGTTATATCACTTTCATAGAAGAGCTTTTACTTTCTTTAATTTCAATGCAGAATCTGGCAAGTGAACTGATAATCAATCACATTTGTTCTGTTGCTTTTTAAAAGATTAAATGCTTCACTGTGAAAAGCTGCTACTGAGAAGACACAGTGGGATTTCAGAAGGGTTTTTAGTAGACAGACCCTATGCTAGCTTAAAAATGATTTAATTTTCAATGTGCATATAGCACAGATATTACCATTGCAGAAGAACTTATGGGGTATAAAATATCAATTTATGTTTTTTCAAGATCCAATCATTTTAAATAAGTGTTGTGTCTGTGGGCAAATCCACATGGGAGATAGGAAATGGAATGACAAAACAACAAGCAGGTGCAGCAAGTGAATTCATCTTTACTGGATATCTGAAATCATGAAATTCAAGTAGCATTTACTGTTCTCTTTTATTTCTACAGCTGCAAGTTGTAATGGAAAGTGCACCTCTCTGGAACTCAGGAGTCTTAGATCCTATACATGATTCTATGCCTAACTAGAAATGAAATTAGGTTTCTGGATACCAAGCTAGTATAAATCAGGTGATTCTAATTAAAATGACTCGGCTAGCTAAGCACTATCAAGCAAGTTTTGGTTACTCCAAGAACATTCTGAGACAATGGTATCTATAATTGATAAGACTTGACAATAATCTTCATTCCTGAAGTGTGTTGTTAACTAGTTAACTCTGCAAAGTACACAGCATACAGTAGGCATTCAATAAAAGTTCATTCATTTTTTACATCTTTTCAAGTTTGGTTTTTTGCTATTCATGTTTGTTTTAAGGGGTGGCCTATTAATCTACTTTGGCATTCATGCATTTCATCCCAAATAACTCCTGCCTTTTTTATTTCTCCATGGAGTGAAGGATGAGAGGTATGATGTGTAGGAGGTGATTCTTAGCTGTGTTTTAGCAAGCTCATTATTATGATACTGAGACATAATTAAGATTGATAATATTTCCTTAATGTTTGTTTGCCTATAAGAATTGCAAGTGAAACATTATCTTTTTTTAAGCCTCAAAATAGCTTTTAGATACAGATACTATTATTATTATAAATGAGGAACTGAACTTAGAGGGTCTAAGTGGTTTCATTAAGTTCACACAGTCAGTAATTGGTGGAACCTAGATTCAAATGATTGTTTTTGTCCATTTCCAATGTACTTGAATGTAAGCACTTCAGTAATGAATTATAAATTAGAACTGGCAAGACTCATTTTTACTCTCAAGATTTTTATAAACCCAATAGAATTACTTCTCAATAAAAATGTGTTAATCTTTGAAAGAAGATTTATTTTGATAAAAAGTTGAAATATCAGTTAATTATATCTATTAAATATATAAGCTATTTTATGAACTTGCTAATTGAATCTAAGTTCACATTTATGTCTCTACTTAATGTCTAAAAAAGATACCTGTCTCTCTTAGGCATATAAAGAAATTGTGAATACTGAAATTAGCTACTTATAGGAACACTGAATCATTTACTGACAACTTCTCACATTAGCAATGTAAGATTTAAAACACCTGAAAATGTTGTAAAAAATGATCTCTGAAGATTTAGATGTATGTTCAGTGAGTCATATGTCAGAAAGCAGTTGAATATTCATTGATTGAAGCTCTTCACACTGAGATATCTCCAAATACACGAAACAGACTGTTAAAAACAGGCAGGCAAACAAACACACAGAAAACCAAATCACTGAAGTTATGGTCCATTAATTACACTTAACATCAAACAAATCCATTATTTTCAGAATGCTTGGGACTGAGTGTTCTTGAAGAATAAGTCTTTTCAGAATAAAGAATGGAAAGCACAGAGCTAGATGACATAAGGCTAAACTATATGGAGAATTTTTAAATGTTACAGGAGAAGTTATTTAGAAGCAGAACTGGGCAACAAGCAACACTCACTACATAGCTTTCAACACTGACTGTGTGTTACAGTCACTTCGGGAGCCTTTAAAAATAGGGATGCTAAGACTCCACCCTTAGAAATGTCAACTTGTATGGCTTGGTTCCAGATCATTTAAACTTTTTACCATCTAATTGATTCAAACATTCAGCCAAAGTCAAAAACAATTTCAGTTATATATGCCTTCATTCAAAAACAATCTCCAAATTTATTGACTTAATAATGATTTATTCCTTTTCACCAATTCTGTGTGAAGTCAAATAAGTTCATCTCATAGCTGTTCTGTTGTACTTGGTATTGGCTGAAGTCACGCAGTTGGTTGAATTCAGCAGGCCGAATAGGCTGGGCTGGAGGGTCCAGAAAGGCTTCACACACATAGCTGGGTCTCAAGGGCTTTCTACCTGGCCCCGCCTCTTGTGAAATGCCAGGTTACTTATGAACCCTAACCAAGCTTCTTTGTGGTATGAAGGCTGCAATCCCTGGAGAGGAAGGAAGTAGAAACTGTTACTTTTATTACACTGGCCTTGGAAGTATCATAATGTCATTCCTGTCATATCTTATCTGTCACAATAAGTATCAAGGGCACCCAAATTCAAAGGAAAGGAAACTTGACTATACATCTTCATGTGAGAAGTGGCAAAACCTTTGGAGCCTTCTTTAGTCCACTGGAACCACTCCTATAATCCTATTAACTCTTCCTTAGGTACTTGTGCTCTGGCCTTCAAAGTAAGTTGCAGAGCACAGTTTCAATCAAGGACAAGATGGAAAAGAAATAAGGTGGGAAAGAAACTTTTAGTGATAACGTTGTTATACTGAAGTGGTAGAGAAATTATCAATCATATAATCCCAGTGTCAGGGAGACATTTTTAGAAAAGTGTTAGAGATAATATAAGAGTTTAAATGTCATAGAATTGAAATCATACAATACATAGCCTTTCAGATTGGCTTTATAAAATTTTTTTTACTTCATGATATGTATTTAAGATTCCTTTGTGTCTTGTTTTGGTTTAATAGTTCATTTCTTTTTTGTGCTGAAAAACAACATCCTCTTATTTTTAGTGCTGAATAACATCCCATAAAAAACACTTTTTATTTATCTGTTCATCTATTGAAAGAAATTTGGTTATTTTGTTAATAACAAGTTTTGACAATTATGAATGAAACTGCTATAAACCATCCATGCACAGGTTTTCTTGTCGACATGTTTTCAGCTCATTTAGGTAAAAACCAAGATGTATAATTTCTGGTCAGAGTTATGTGTACTTATTAAGAAACTGCCAAACTGTTACCCAAAGGGCTGTGCCATTTTGCATTGCCCACAGCAATGAATGAAAGTTCCTGTTTCTCCATATTCTTCCCAGCATTCAGTATTGTCAGTGTTTTGGATTTTGATTATTTCATATGTGGTGTAGTAGTATCTTATTGTGGCCTTAATATGTCTTTCCCTAATGACATATATTATGAAATAAATTTTCATATGCTTATTTGCAATCTGAGTATACTGTTCTGATATTTTGCTTATTCTTTACTGGGTTATTTTCTTTCTTCTTTTCTTTTTTTCTTTTCTTTTTGTTTGAGACAAGGTTGGGCTCTCTCAGCCAGGCTGGATGGAGTACAATGGTGCAATCTCGGCTAACTGCAACAACCTCCACCTCCTGGGCTCAAGCTATTTTCCCTACTCAGCCTCCCAAGTAGCTGGGATTACAGGCACATACCAGCATACCTGGCTAATTTTTGTATTTTTTGTAGAGATGGGTTTTTGCCATGTTGCCCAGGCTGGTCTCAAACTCATGAGCTCAAGTGATCTGCCTACTTCAGTTTCCCAAAGTTCTGCATCTAGCCTCATTTTCTTATTGTTGAGTTTTAGGAGTTCTTTTATACATTATGGATAACAGTCATTTATCTTTTATGTCTTTTTACAATGTTTTCTTTTAGTATGCGGCTTGTCTTCTCATTCTCTAACAGTGGGGCTTGTAGAGCAGAGGATTTTTTTTCCAAATTATCTATAATAAAGTCGAAATTATCAATAATTTCTTTCTCAGATTGTGCCTTTTGTTTTGCACATAAAACGCCATTGCCATACCAAAGATCATCTAGGCGTTCTTTTATGTTATTTTCTAGAAGTTTACCCTGTACTTTTAAGTGTCCTTTATTAGCCTGATGAATTAACAGAACTACCTTTTGCTATAATATGTTATTAGTTAATGAAGTTAGGTACCTAATATTTTTAAGTATAGCAAAATCAAATAGTTGCTTCACTTACTTTCAATGAAGAACTATTTGATTATGAAAATAATTCTGAAGAGGTAATAATCACCTTACTCTAGTTACAGTTTTGTAGAAGAAAGAAAAAGAAAAAATAATCCTGAAAACAGCAAGTAAAATTTCTTATAACAAAAGGAAATAAAATAAAATTCATAAATATCTTGAATCTCTTGCCTGTGTCTAAATGTGCATGTAAGTGCGTGTGAATCAAAATAACTAACAGAAGTAGAGAATTTTATTTATTTAGTAGGATGCCCTGAGTCAGATCCTCATTCTTTTTTCCCCTGGGAAGTGTTGATGCTTTGCTTCCTTTCTCTTGCCTGCTTGCCATGTAATTTAAGACTGATGCCTCCCTGTGGGAAACAAAACTTGATCAGAGAATAGGCTGCATCTCCTCCTAAAGAAATTATGCCTTAGTGACTGCCGATGTTGGCTCTGTCATAATGGAAATGTATAATTAATGCTTTTGCTTCAATAGTTTTGGAAATAGAACTACCTGAAACTGATTTTAAAAAAAGGGATTTAATGTTGAAACCTCTCTTTGCCTAACCATTAATGCATTGGATTATAGGAACTGCAGTTTACTAAAACGGAATGATTGAATTTTTGATACCTGAGTTGGTTATTGTGCCTACAGTTGAAATACTAAGTAATAGAAATCTGCATTGCAAAATCAAAGAGATGAGGAGCTAGTCCTATGAGAAGTGAGATCCTTTTCTGTTTGGAAAATCAAGCTACTTATATATTTTTTTCTCTCAGTGTTTCACTTTTCAATACATTTTAAATTTAAGGCTTGCATTTGCTTATTACACAAAGTTCTACAATGTATTTTTAAAATGTATGATGACCTCAAAGTATTTCCAATTAACATTTTTTCCTTGTTTTTGAATTCACAGTAGAGGCTGAACATCTGGTAATATGATTCAAATGTCCTCCATCTTCTCACCCCTGAGATTTAATTTGACTATCTGCTATTTATATTTTGATTCAAATTTCCAAATGCCTACTTTATTCTACTGCAATATGTGCTAGGGGATTTCAAATGGATGAATCCAATATATCCTTCAGGATAGATAGTTCCCCCAATCCTCAAAATATTACTTCTAGGTAGAGCAATATTTATCAAAGGAAAAGAAAATGTGTAACAAAAAAAATGACTTTATTAAGCCAACATTGTTGCATTTTATAGACAAATGCAATCAAATAAAATATTAATAATTAAAATAAGGATATTACTTGAGTAACCATAGTAACCAGGATGACAACTAATTGAAAAATAAAAGTATTTTGGAAGAAAATACTCAGAAAAAATGATTAATTACACCATTTTTTAACTGATATAACTTGAGAATATTATTCAAGATCCTTGCCAGGCTCTGGACCTGGAAGACATTGTCAATTTTTCTGATTTCATAACCTAAATATTCTCCTTCTCACTAAGCCATCTTAAATGATTTATATGTAACTTTTCACAGGGGAGTGCTTGCAGTGGCTAATATCAGTGTGTGTGATCCTACTGAAATTCTGTGAACCAGCTGATGTTATACTTGTAGCTTGAATTACCTGTGGTTAAAAATGTTTGCACCATAGAAACTGGCAAATACTACAAGTCAAGGTCTTTTAACATACTTGTTAAACATATATCACACATATATCAAACATAGAGCACACAAATCTAAACTTTAGTTTTTGTATTTGTAAAATATGGGTAATAATTGTACCTGTCTTTAATTTTTTGGTTATCTTGTAAATTGATATTTTGAAATATGTTAAGCAGTAGATGATGTAAAGCAAGCTCTAAATACATGTGATTAGTGAAACTAAAAAATCCAAGTTAAAGCCATTAAAGTTAGATCTGATACATTCTACAGGTATTCACTGAATGCCTCATAGTGCTGGGTCCTATTTTAGACGCTTGGCTTAGATTAATTAATGAAGCAAACAGATTCCTAGCCTCTTAGAGCCTGAAATCAAACTAAGTAGACAAACACAAAGCAATACACCTGAGAAATTATTATGTGATTTAATATGTTTAAAGTGTCACTCACTGTTAAAAGAAAAGGAGGATAAAAAATGAGATGGTAAGGAGAGAATTTTTAAATAGGGTGATCAGAAGTAGACATCATGTGAGGATTCCACAAATGAGTTGTGAAAAAAATATATACAAAAATCATAATACATTTTTTACTAGAGTTTTCTAAATCATAAAAATATTTATTGAACAGATCTATTCTGACATTGCATCTAGCTCCATTTCTCCCCACTCCCTTTTTTTTTTTGACACAGTGCCTCCCTCTGTTGCCCTGGCTGGAGTGCAGTAGCGTGATCTCCTCTCACAGCAACCTCTGCCTCCCAGGTTCAAGCAATTCTCTTGCCTCAGCCTCCCAAGTAGCTGGGATTACAGGCATGTGCCACCACACCCGTTAATTTTTGCATTTTTAGTACAAATGGAGTTTTGATATGTTGACTAGGCTGGTCTCGAACTCCTGATCTCTAGTGATCAGCCTGCCTGAGCCCTCGTAGGTATTGGGATTAGAGGTGTGAGCCACCGCGCCCAGTCCATTTCTTCCAATATGATTCTCGTCTTGGCCAACGGGTATTAATAAAATCCTTGAAAAACCTGAACACCTAATCTAAAATATCCAGTACTAAAGCATGTAGAATGTGAATGCATTATTAAATAATCCAAATAATATAAAGAACATTAGTCACCTATGAATATCATAAATACAAAGTATTTGTGGCTTGCCAATAGGGAGCGCTCACTGGTAATAAAATAAATTTCTGGAAGCTAAATTAGAGGCCTAGGGAATTAAGGTGTAAAGATCCTGTGGGACTTGCCCCTGTCTCCTTTCTAATTAACTAGTCACATTTTACTGTAAGCTGCTATGCAACCGATTACATTTACAGCAGTAGAAACTGTTACCATGGCTGAAAATTCTCAGGAAGGAGTACTCTTCTCTCCTTTTCTTCTAAGCCAAGAAAGGATATGGTTTCTCATTTTTGTTGGTCTCAAGTAATAGTTTCATCTTTTAATGCAGTGCAGGTTTGGGGAGTATGGAGTTGCAAGGCGAAAGAGAGATTGAACAGGAAAGAAGAAAGCTGAAAGAAAATACCATGAAAAAATTATTTTAGAATTTCTATCTCTTCTCTATGAAAGTATTTAGTATTTGTTTTCTAATAAAATTACTAAGTTTTAGAAAAATGATAATTCTTTCTAGATCATATAAAATTCATAATATAAATATTTTAAAATTTTTATTTAAAAAAGCTATTTATCACAATGATAGTAGAGGCTTTCTGGTTATATACACTGGACCTCTTCTTTGTTTCTTCTCTACATCAAAATAATAGAAATAAAAAATGAGCCTTTAAAAACATTTTCTTCTGTCTACATATTTAGTCAACTTTCTACTGTAATATATTTTTAACTATTTGAGTACTACTTAACAGAACATGTTTTAGCATCAAGATAGAGCATTGTGTGTAGTGAAAGGTTCACATAAATAAAGCTATGAATTAAACTAAAATTTTCATGGCCCATAATAGAAAAATGATTTTGGTGAGTATGAGGAATAGACATGACTTTGTTTGCCTGGTTTTGAAATACCAGAGTAAAGAAAGGAACTTAATAAATATTCTCTTGATGTGTGTTACTGGGAAAACATAGCATATCACTGGCTCTTCAAGCATTTAATTTCTTTATAAATTAAATTACAGGGCTGGGAGTGGTGGTTCACACCGGTAATCTCAGCACTTTAGAAGGCTGAGGCAGGCGGATCATAAGGTCAGGAGATCAAGACCATTCTGGCCAACATGGTGAAACACCGTCTCTACTAAAAATACAAAAATATAAAGGGCCAGGTGTGGTGGCGAATGCCTGTGGTCCTAGCTACTCAGGAGCCTGAAGCAGGAGAATTGCTTTGAACGCCAGAGGCGGAGGTTGCGGTGAGCAGAGATCCCGCCACTGCACTCCAGCCTGGGCAACAGACAGAGACTCTGTTTCAAATTAATTAATTAATTAATTAATTAAAATTACACCATAATTAAATATTTCAATATATTAAACTGTTTTCATAATACTTATAATATAAATATATAATTATATTTTATGCATTTATACAGATATTTATTATAGTAAATATATTACACTGTCTTATATAAATGCATGTTTTCCCATTAGTCAGAAAAATATAGAAATAGAAATGTAGAAGAATAGGAAAGAAAAGTTAAAAAAAAAAAGAGGAATAATCTGTTGTGAACTCAAAGGCTTTGATAGGTTTGCCTTTACCAGCCACAGGTGGTTTAGATGGTTCACTATCTAACTTTCTAAATGTAGATTATTTACATATACTTCTACTCTGGAGTAGTGTGTATATTATAATGCTTACACAAAATTAAAATGAAAAGTTTGAGAAAAAGATCAAATTTAAATAATATACAATATTTTATTAATGGTTTTTATATGTAATTAATTAAACAAATTTATTACGAATAGACAGAAGAGTGTCATGGTAGAGAGCAGAGCCACTGGGTCAGCCAGAGTGCCCGTGGAGGAATTCCATTTACTTGCTGTATGTACATCTTGCATTACAACGCTGTCTGTTTCTTAATCCCTTTTCATAAAATGGCAATAATAATGTCACCAACTTCATAGAAATATTTAAATGATTAAATTAAAAAATTTTAAAAGCATTTGGAAGACATAGTATCATTAGTAAGAACATTTAAACTCTAATTTAATCTTTTGTGATTTAGAGAATCTTTTGTGATTTAATCTTTTGTGATTTGATTTAGAGAATCAAATATGATAATTTGAAATCTTATTTGTTTTCCTTGGACAAAAAAGCTATTTCATAGTAATATTTAAGTCCACACAGGAAAAAGAGAACATGTCTGTACTTAAAGAAATAAGACTCTCATCTTGTAATCCCATGCAAATTACTTACTATAATTTAACTACTCAAATTCTGTCTTTTCTGATATAGTAAATTATTCCTGAAAACTAGTCTAAAAGCATGATGTTTTGCATATATTAAGCAAATGAGCTCAAAATCCATCAAAAATATTTCAAAAAATTAAGTAACTTAGAAAATGTTGCCTCCATGTTTTTACATAACATATCCATATGTGAGATTTTATGAGTATTAGTTTTCTAGAGCTGTAGTAACAAAGTATAACAAACTGGATAACATAACAGAAATGCATTGTCTCACAGTTCTGGAGGGCAGGAATCCAAAATTAAAATGTTGTCAGTGTTGTTTCCTTCTGTGAGCTGAAAGGGAGCATCTCTTCCATGCCTCTCATAGCTTATGGTGCCCTCAGGCATTCCTTGACTTATAGATGGTGTTCTCCCTGTCTTCACATCATCTTCTCTCTGTGTGTATTGATCTCTTGTCCAAAGTGCACTTTTTTTTTTGTTTGTTTGTTTTTGAGATGAAATCTCACTCTGTCACCAGGCTAGGGTACAGTGGTGTGATCTGGGCTCACTGCAACCTCCACCTCCCAGGTTCGAGAGATTCTCCTGCCTCAGCCTCCCGAGTAGCTGGGACTACAAGTGTGCACCACCCTGCCCGGCTAATTTTTATATTTTTAGTAGAGACGGGGTATCTCCAGGTTGGCCCGGATGGTCTCAATCTCTTGACTTTGTGATCTGCCCACTTCGGCTTCCCAAAGTGCTGGGATTACAGGTGTGAGCCACCACCCCCAGCCCCAAAGTGCATCTTTTTATAAAGACATACTCATATTGGATTACAGCCAACTGTAATAACATCAGATTACCCTAATAATCTGCAAAAAACCTTATTTCCAGATTAGATCACATTCACAGGTACTGTGGGTTTGGATTTTAATGACTTTTGAGGGGCAAAATTCAACAACCCACAACAATATGAAATACACTTTATTGTCTGTGGCAACAAGATATTATTCCAATTAAAATGTGCTCAAATATACTCTAAATAAGACCAGTATAAAAAGAAAATTAGTTTCTCCCTTATGGTATTATTTCACTTATATTTTAAAATATCATTTTACTTTGTAGGAACAGAATAATTGTGTCTTTAATATTCATTAGAAAAAATCTGAATCATAGTCACATATAATAAAGAAGGTCAGCATATTTGGAAATTATCTTTGCATGAACAGAAAGTGTACAAAATACACTGAAGGTGAGTTTCATCCTTAGTGAAAACATATATAATTGCACATTTCAAATAATAATATTTATAGATGTTTTGCCTGAGTTCTCATCAAACATACTTCATACAACATCATTTCTACTTCTTAGTATAACTAATATAAGGCTTTAGATCAGTCGTAGAATATTGTTTGCTAAATTGTTCATTGTACACTTCTTAATTTTTACAATATTTTGTTATATTTGGGTTTTTTTTACTTTCCAGAAGCCTAATACCTTTGGACAAAAATAATAGTTAACTCAGTTAACGTTAGATAATTTAATTCCAATTACATTCACATTAAGTAAGAATCCTATAGCCAATCTGTATATTTTCTATATTAAAAGTAACACTAGAAGTTTTGATAGTTTTTTCTCTATGCATTGCCTCTCCAAGGATAAAGATATCACATTCTGGATACTCAGACCAAAATTCAAGAGGAATTTCATAGGTTACATGCATACATATGCAGTTGTACATATATGGAGGTATACATCAACTAGTAGAAATGTAGGTTGGCTGATAGAATCATAACAGTGTTTTTTTATGGATTGTGCTGAACTCTGTACTAATCCTAAATTAGCAAACCTGGACACATATAGTTTTTTAACCACTTTCCATAAAAATTTTTGTTTGTTGCTCTAGACTGAAAATGAGTCCTTCTAACACATCTCTTCAGGCACAAAGCATGCAGGAGTTCCTTTGAGGTTTGCTATATGCAGTAAACAGATTTCCCCATATACACTTGCCTCACAAACAGCTATTTTTAATCATCTCCTTAGTTTTAAAGCAATGGGGGAATAATTTAATTTTAACTGTTGTGTTTTCTCTGATGAGTGCAGATTTAAAGCCAGAACTCTTTTCATGCCTATGGACATGACATTATTCTGAAGTGATACACAGCTCAGTGAAGTGAAATGAAAAATAATTCTGGTCTCTTCGCTTAACATGTTGATATGCTGAACAAATTTAAAATCATAGTTCAATAAGTCATAAAATATGAAAGTACCATACCAGACGTCAATATCTTAAGATATGGGTCCTATAACCCAATATATATCTATCAAAGCCATGGGACACTAGAAACATGAGAAAGAAACATTATGGCACATTTATCATTTATACTGCATGTGAGGTTAAGACCCCGAGCTTTCTTATGACGGTTCCACTTGAGTGGTGTGGAAATAAATGTATCTCAGTACTGCTTTGCCTTCACAGTTATGCATTACACTGTAACAGATTTTCCACCAAAAGACACTTTTCATACAGGCAGAAATGAAATATATGGGCCGTAACAATACAGTGCCTCCTTTGTAGTATGTTTCATTAATCTATGAAGTGTGCAGGTGATAATTTATATCATATCAAAACAATAATTTCATGTTTTCAGAGGCCCTTCTGGTCACATTAACATTTGTAGAAACTCTCAAAGCAACTTCACTAGATACATCAAACAAAAGTCAGGGAGCATTCAGTATGAATTCTAGATTTAGGAATTATTATATACTATTAGCAATGATTCAGAGGTCTTAAATGTGGTAAAATAAAGAATAGGGAACAAGCAAGCATTTTTTTTTTTTTAAGAACGGCTGCTAGAAAACAGTTTGAATTGTTTCCATCTTTGATATATGGTGCTGATTCCTTCTGTTTTCCCCAAGGAGTGTCTTCCACAAAAGCCCCAGGAGTCATGGGGAATCCTTGTGCAGAATGCATGCGTCAGGTTGCTAAGGAGACTTTCCTCCTTCATATTCCCCTAAGAAGGGTAGTCCTCACCCTAAAGCTTATTAGGATGCTCTCTATACTGGGTGCATGTTCCTTAAATATGTAATCTCTTGATATATAACGTTATACTTTCCATTTGATTCACGGGAAATAGATGTGTAAATGTCATTACTATTGTCACCATGGGAGTTATAGGACTAATTCCTCTTTAATTATCGGAAATATATGCCTTATTTAAAAGTATTAATGAGATCAGAAAATAATATGTACAACTAGAAAAAAAACAGCCTTTCATTAGAATAGTCTTCTAACAACTGCCAGAGATGTTTCTATTCAGTTGCATCTAGGTGATCTAGGGGTGGAGGAAATCTTAAATGTTTTAAATATACTACAAAGGCATTACTAGGACAAATGTATGCAGGAAAGCATAGATATCTGGTTCAATGTATTGATCTTACTAATATGGCATTGAAAGAGGTCCCTTTATTTGACAAGTACAAATCACCTAATTTTTTTAATGTTTGACACTTGTACAGAAATGCCTGTAATACAAAGAATGTTGGCAGTATCTTCGTATCTTTAAGCTGTA
This sequence comes from Cheracebus regulus, assembly GCA_963574635.1. Lineage (NCBI taxonomy): Eukaryota > Metazoa > Chordata > Mammalia > Primates > Pitheciidae > Cheracebus > Cheracebus regulus. Next base: position 57,745 of record CAUYQU010031386.1, read on the forward strand.
CTATGCTCATGAACTGTTGTGCAAATACTTTTAAATATAATGTATTTTTGGCTAGTTTAAAGAATTAGTTTGCTGCATCTTTACATTTCTCTCCTTCTTTATATTTAATGAAATAAATACAGATTATATTAAGAAATATCATGTGAGTGCAACATACCTTCCATAATGTCAGTGTACTCAACACAAGTCAGTCTTTTGTTAATATTCAAGCTTCTAGTTAATTTCAGGTAATAAACTTTTCTATAGCCATCCAAAACTAAGAAAGAAATATCTGATAAATTTATTTATATTCGTTTGAATGCTAAAGTATAATATATTAAAACATGTAGCCTTTCAGCAAAAATGCTACCTAATAAATTTTATTCCCTTAAAAAGGTTATACTTCAAGCAGTTGTTTCAATGAAAAATGTGTCAGATGAATTGACACAAATGTATTTATTTAACTGACTTGTATTTTTTCTGTCAATCCATTACTCTATTATCTTTTAATACACCGGAATGCATCATTTGATGTAAACTTATGGTTTATTAGGTGCTTAAAAATCACTCATTTCCCTAAAAGTGAGTTAGAATTATTAAATATTACAGGCAACACTGAAAAAAACATAGAGTAGTGACTAATAGGTATTTCCTCTACATCCATTTATTAAAGTATATATTTACGTAAACTTTGGGTACTTTTTGACATTATATTTTATTTCACAAATATTTACAAATTTGATATAAAGCTATTAAAGCAAAGTATTTCTCTTGAAATTTGTCCAGGTCATCCTCATATTAACCTCCAAAATTAAGTATACACTACCCTGTCTAGCCACCCTGACTCCTACCTCCTCCCCGACTTCCTTTAGTGGATCTTCATTAACTCAATTCAATTCACTTTTTTAGGACTAACATGGCCCTGTCATAATGAGCTTACATTCTGGTGACTTTGTGACTTTTTTCAATCCCATGATGACTTAACAATTTTCTATAGAAAATACATTAAAATTCTTTGTTATTTCTTGGGAAACTGGCCAAGAAGGGATTGGAATCTTTCACATCAGTTTCAGATTCCTCTTAAAATCTTTTCAGAAGTTTCAAATGTCCCACAATTGAACGTGGATTATTGAGTGATGAACACCATTTTATTTGCACCATTATTCAACACCTTTGTTTAATTCCCAAGACATCTAAGCCTTTCCGCAATGCCACGACTTTTCCTTACCAATCGTAATGCCAATGTGACTTTTTTCCAGCAGTTTTCAGTAAGGCTGTTTTGCTCATTGCCTAAATATGCCCCACCACGTTCCTGACACTGTATCTCTTTTCATTCTGTTTCTAATTTTGGTTAGTTCTTGAGCTGTGTTAAAGAAAAATTGTATGGGGAAGTTAAAGAGATAGGGAAGACTTTATTATAGACAATTGAAATAAGGGGCAAGTTAACTCGGTTCCACTGAAACAAAAAGTGGGGTGAACCCGTGGGAAAATAGTGGAGAACGTTAGTGCCGAGGTTGGTCCAAGCGATTATGCCTTCTGTGTTTGCTAATTGGTGTCCATCATAGTTAGGCTCCTAGTCTTCCACAGAGACTGGGGGAGAGAGGAATTATCTTTTTAAATCATTCCATTTCAAAGGGATGGCTTCCAGATTCTTGAGAAAGACATTTTTGAGTTGTGAAATTGGCCAGAGGCTGGGAGAAGATTTGCATCTCAAAGGCGGAGAAGGAATTTAAAATTTCAAGGTTTCTAAAGTAAATGCCCTAAGAAAAAGGAATGTTAGGGGTGTATAGTTAGGAAGAAAGCTGTTTAAACTTTAGTCAAGCTGAAGCAAAACTTCAGGCACTCTTGGTCAGATTCCATAATGAATTGTTTCATAATTGCAGAAGCATTCCTCCAAAACAGGTGAACATTCCCTTTTGTCCTCAGCCCTAAGAGTCCTCTGTCTCACTTCAAGAGTTAGAGAATGGCCTAATTAGGATTAAACATTTTAAATAAAAGAAAAAAAAATAAGTAATGATACCATTTGATCCTATTTGGAATAATCTTAGAGGTAATTATGTAGGAAGTATTTATTAAATACCCAATAGTTCTATTATAATTAAGAACTGAGTATGAAGCTTCTTCAATACTATCAAATAAAATTTAATCATATAAAAACATTCTGAACAAACAGTTTTTCTTCTTTGGGGAAAAATGTTTATTCTTTAAGAGTATAATAATTGGGAAACCATTTACAAAATCCTAATCTTCTATGTCTGAAGGATTAAGGAAAGGAAGGAGCTTTGATCCAGTTATATAGGTCATCAGGAATTAAAGTATCAGTGAGCAGACATTAAAGAGAGGAGATTCCACATTCATTGAAGGTGGAACAAGGCATGCAAGAAAATAAACACAGGATACTAGAAGGAAAATATGTGCATTTTGACATTAACAGTTCATTTTTTTAGCGAACTGAATTTAGAAAGTGAGAAATCAGTACATATTATACTTGGAAACTTAGAGTCTTACTTCTTATCTCCACAGCAAATAGAGCAGTGCCAAATAAATAATACATATTGAACACAGGTTGATATTTCTTCCCATTAGAATAATACAACATTAAATGGCATGATAAAGACAAAGCCTAGTGTAGAGAGACTGGTGGAAAAACAGCTTGTATTCGTGAGAAAGAATGTACAAAAGAGTTGAGGATTGTTAGTGGAATGAGGCTTAATGTTGCTCCTGCACTGAAGTAAGGTAAGAATACAGAATAATAATTTTTATGTGTTGAGGGCTTTGTCAACTAAATAACTTATTTAAATATTACAACAGAACACCATATTACACATTCAAAGATGAGGTAACCAAAGTATGGAAATTGCAAGTAATTAACAAGGGTCACAATACTGGTATGATTGTCTTAGTAATCAACAGTTTTAATGAGCTTTGGCTATGATAGATACTAAATATATTGTTTCTTTGAATCTCTACATGTAGATCATTTATCTTGAGGACAAAAGTAAATCTGAATAGCAACAGAACTTGAAACTGAAATTTTCTCCCTTTCTTTCATATTCTACATGTATGTCATCCAAAGTTCCTCATGTCCCTATAGTCCAGATATGCAGTCATGCATTGCTTACTGACAGGGATATGCTCTGAGAAATTCTTTGTGATATGGTTTTGCTGTTGCATAAACACCATAGGGCTTACTTACACAAATCCTGATAGTATCACCTTCTGCTTACCTGGGCTATGTGGAATACCTTATTGCTTCTAAGCTACAAACCTGTACAGAATGTTACTGTTTTAAATACTGTAACTAATTGTAATACAAAAGCATGTGTGTATCTAAACAAATCTAAACATAGAAAATATACAGAAAAAATATAGTATTGTAATCTTATGGGACCATGATCTTATATATGCGGTCTGTCATTGACCAAAGTGTCACTATGCCGTGCATGACTTAGAATTCAAATCATTTGCACCTCTTCTCCCACCATTCTGTTCTGATCTACCATCGCTTCATCCCCAAAGTAGCTTCTTCCCTTGCTGTATGGCCAGCTACTTAATTTCTGGGGCCCTATGCAAAGTAAATATATACATACCCAACAAAGTAGAGAAAGCAGCATCAGCCTCCCCTGCTGAGCCAGCCTCCAACCAACAAGCCAGCTGAACCAGCCACATCAGTGAGCTCAGGAAACACCCACCCAATGGTATAGCCAGCACAAATGTTTGTGAAAAATAGTAAATTCTTATTGTTCTAAATTTTGCATATGTGTTTTTATGCAACAGTAGAGAAGATAGTGGTTTTCCAATTACAACAGCCTTTTTTCCATGAATGATTTTTAAAATTCCCTCTCATGAGAGGAATTCTCACTCTATATCTCTTGAAATTGCATTTTCTTGCATTGCATCTTTTTTTCTAACAAACAGCAATCAGTTTAAAAATGGTGAGAGGAATTACAGAATAGCCGTGCATGAAATCCCATGTGCTTTCTGTTTTGTTCTGTTTCATTTCTACCAGCATGAAGAAAGTTTCACAGCAACTTTAGTAACTTAACCCAAGCTTCTCTCCTCCTTTTGATCTTCCCAAGCTAAGTCTATTGAGAACTAAAATTTGAATTTAATTGTTTCATTATCAATGAGAATTTTCTCAGTCTATTTTAGAAGAACAGGTTTGAGATACAAAATTCTGAGCCTATTGGAGAAATCATTTTCTCAAAGGGCCTGTATCTCTTCTAAAGCAAACAATTTGATCAATACTTAAAAGAAAACTTAACAAGGTTTTTAGGCAGAGTAAAAGTGATTTTACTGAGAACATATTTTTTCTCAGTTGAAAGAGAATCAATTGGTGACTGTTATGATCAGTCCTAGTCAGAACTCTTCTTTGTTCTTTAATTTCCATGCTAATTGACAGATATAGAGAGTTGGATGAATCTTTTTTAAAAACATTACTTCAAATGCTGAAAGAAAGAGTTTTGGAAGATATGATAATGTTTCCTTAAACTGACTGGAAAACATCAGTTACCTTTTCCTGGAGCATTTGATACTAATTTTATTTTCAGATTTAAAAACGTATTAATGTATTAGGAAAAAATCTTTCATCCATTTTAATGTTAATTTTTTATGATTATGTTTATATATTTTTATGTTTCATTTTAATGGTAATGTTTAAATGTATAGTTCACGAATTAGTAAATCATTAATATGAAACTAATAAATCTGTTAAAAATACCTTCAGCAAGATGTATGCCCTTTACCTACATAAAACTAGTAGCTTTAAAATGGATATAAGTAACGGTTATTTAAAGATAGTTTACTTATATGAATCAGACATTCTCTTGCTTGTAAGTTGCATGTTGTCTTAAAGAGGGCAGGGCTGATGTCGGAAAGTTGGGTAGTGGAGCTATCTGGACTACTATCAAATTGCATAACATTATGAAATTACTTTATCTCTGGATAACAGTTTCCAAATGAAGGTGTATATAATCAGCTGCTTGGTAACCAGATTAATTGAACATTTGTTAGAAAGTTTTAAAAAATAAGTTAACGGCAAGAGAGTTTTCCTCACATATCTTCTATTTGAACAGGAAGTTACATTGTAAGTATTCCTCTCCTCCAGTGAAGTGGAATGGAAGTATCCTAAGCTGTAGATTAAAAAATGCCTTCGTAGGGAGGCATTCCCTCTCTACTAAAACAGCGTGAATTAGTATACGTTACCGTGCAAAGGTGGCTATTGAGTCCTAAAAGAATTCACAATATTTGCAGATATAGGCAGAAAAATTATAATTGCAATAGTATCTCAGGCTCCTTTATGGTCTTCTCCACCCTTTTTGCTGGACAGATTACTGATGGAGAGGAGAGACGATCAAGCTACTAACTAGCAGTTGATGCAAATCATGCTTGCTTACCTTGTTATTTCATTTTTAAGATTTTACCCTTTTATAACAGATAATAAATTGGGAACCAACTGAAGCCTGGAGGATTTTGCAATAAGTTAATGACATTTTCTGGTTTTGCTTCTTTCTCATCAGATCTCTCATCCTCCTTAAATCACATATGACAGGAAAAGCACACATTTAGTGTCATTTGGGTTAAATTTAAGACACCTGTGCCACACTAGGCCCTATCTGCTCGAGGGGAGAGATGGAGGCCAGGGATCATTTTCAGTGTGTAAAATGGAACTTAGTCAAGTTTCTATAAATAATTGGAGAGGTAGGAATCATTGCTTCAGGTGAACAGATGCAGGTGCTTGCCTTGACAATTGGACTTTTGTAGTTGTTGGCATGCATCATTCCTGCTAATAACACATTGGCACCTTCAGACTAATCCTGGGCAGTAAAATATGTCACAATGTGTTTTCTCATTTTACACAGACTGTGGATTTTACACTTGGGTAACACAACCACCTGAGTGGGGGCACTTGCCAACACTCTGAAGTCCAAACAGGTTTTGTTGAAGCAAGTGGTATAAAGCCATGATCTGTGTAGAAATAAGATGGATAAATTATGGTCCCAAATCTCCCTGTAAGATTAAAAAATGCAAAAGACTCTAGTGTTCATGTTTTTCTTAGACTAGTTTAAAAGTGGGTATTTTTCACGTTCCAGTTCAAATATAATAGAGACTTAATGAAACATGCATTTTTTAAGTATAAAAAAAGAAAATTACAAAATGTCAACCATTTTTATATTATGAAATATGCTTTATATGGATTTATAATTATAATATTCAAATATTGAGCCATATTAGAACTATTTTCATCTGCACTTAAAGAGTCATGGAAATTAGTCAGGGAAGCACCAAGCAACTTTGTCAAGGGCTAATTAGCGCTCTTCCATGGAGTTCTACTAGGACCTATATTGTCACTGCTCTCCTTCAGAGAAATAGCAAGCCTTTTAATTAAGAAAGGCATCTGATATTCAGATTTTAGTAAGTCCTCAATCTATGTGTCCTTAACATTCAATGTAGATAAAACAAGATTGTGAAATTCTAGCCATCTAGATTAAGTCAGTCATGCATTTCTATGCAAGTTTGAATAATCGATGGCTTGGATCTAAACATGTGCAAAATACAAGTTTGAGTAATTGATGGCTTGAATCTAAACATGTGCAAAATATAAATGGCCTGAACACAGACAAAATGTTGGAAATATAATTTCAACATCTCATTTTTGAAGTATGTAATAGTATAACATGCAGATATGCATGTGTATATCATTTTATATATAATATATGACATTTTAATATAATTTCATATTTTAGATATAATGTTATATATAATATTTTAGCTATAATGTTATATATAATATTTTAGATATAATGTTATATATGTTTATGACTAAAGGGAGTACCATGAAAAATGTAAATAAATACCATCTTTGGCTATTGAGATTATTAGTATTTTTTCCTTTTCACAATATGGATTATTTAAAATAATTAACTGAATTTCCAAAACACCAATAAGAATAACACAGAACAGCATGCACCAAAATACACTTGAAATTAACAAATCTTCTGAGCACAACTTTTGAAGTTACAAAACCAAAGTCTCAGAATCAGCACTGAACAGGGCAGAGTTATTCTCCTAGATATAATTTTGTCAGCATCTTTTAGTGATAATTTAGGTTTAGTATTTATGTGTTTCTATCTTTTCTTTGTATGTTTGTTTCTTTATTTAAAATAAATAATGTTTAAAGTTTTTGAGACATATATACCTTGACCCAACCATACCCTTTTCAAAAATGTTTAATAGGACAGTCTCAGTCAGCTGAGGGCAGCAAAGAGCAGAGAAAAGAGAAAGCCATTTCTCTATCCCTTGGGCAGAGTAGCTAGGGAACTGTTTGAAGCAGGACAGGCTTTGAGAAGGGTGAATAGCAGAGACCAGGTGTAGGTGTGGCAATGAACCACGAAAGGGGTTTTAATCTCATGAGGATTTTGCACTTAACAGTTTGAGAAATAATAAGGTGGCAGCAACATGCATATTGAGGAAGCATGAAACTTACTGTACATGGTTTTCAAGAATCAGAAGCTAAAGTCAGATAAGCAAAAGAAGTTGAACAAGTCATTCAGACATTGAAAGGATCTGCAAATGCTAGTTTATTTTATTGATGGTCCTTCAATGTCAGTCAATACTTGTAGATTGATATGTCTAGCCATAGGAATGCCCTATGCAATCAAAGAAAATGAAAACGAGCATTAAATGGTACCTCATCATTTCAGCTTTTAAAGCTGTGCCCCCCTTACAGCTCCACAGGTTGCCTTTGAGAGTTTCAGAAAAATAAGAATTGTGTTCATATAAAAAATAGAGGCTCAAGTTCATAAAAAATAGAGAAAGGAGGCCGGGCATGTTGGCTCAGGCCTGCCATCTCAGCATTTTGGGAGGCCAAGGCAGGAGGATCACGAGGTCGGGAGACTAAAACCATCATGGCTAACACTGTGAAACCCCGTCTCTGCTGAAAAAAAAAAAAAAAAAAAAAAAAAAAAGAATTGGCTGGGCAGGGGGGAATGTGCGGGTAAACAAACAAACACGGGGGGCTGGGGCCCTCGAAGCGCTGGAACTCGGGACCCAGCGGTTGCATTTGGC
>CAUYQU010031387.1:0-24722 GCA_963574635.1 Cheracebus regulus
AAACAATGAGTTTGTGTCATTTGTAGGGACGTGGATGAATCTGGAAACCATCATTCTCAGCAAACTGACACAAGAACAGAAAATCAAACACCACATGTTCTCAATCATAGGCGGGTGTTGAACAATGAGAACACATGGACAGAGGGAGGGAAGCATCACACACTGGGGTCTGTTGAGGGGACTAGGGGAGGGACAGCAGGGGGTAGGGAGGTTGGGGAGGAATAACATGGGGAGAAATGCCAGAAATAGGTGACAGGGGGTGGAGGCAGCAAACCCACATTGCCATGTATGTACCTATGCAATAATCCTGCATGATCTGCACATGTACCCCAGAACCTAAAGTACAATTTAAAAAAAAAAAAGGCTCTCTCCTTTTCCAAACCTTAGTCAGGCTACATTGAGCATTGTTCTTGAATAGTTCACAGTCATGACACAACATCCTACTCTCTTGACTTATCTAGCCAGATTTCAGTGAAAAATCCTGTTAAGTCAGTTTGGTAAGAATCCCTGCAAACTTGAAATCAAATCTGTTTTTTCTACAACCTTTGATATCTAAGTTCTTGGCCAGCCTTTAACAAGAATTATGCTAAAGCAACCAGTGATCTCTGACTGCTTCTCAGAGGAAACAAGAGGGATAGATAAGGTAAAAATCTGAATCGACATTCTAATTCTGGGCACATATTGGAATTGGCTAGTAATCCCATATTGGCTAGGTTCCAACAGTTGCCCAGTTCATGGAAAGCCTTCTAATTTAGTTTACTTGGGATAATTTTACTTATTTTGCTTTACTCTTATGGAATATATTGCCATTGTACTCTTTGTTTAGGAATGCAGGATAAATTTATTCAACATTTTCTTAAATTAAACACTTATTAATCTTCCAGATATCACCTTTTGTCAGAACTTGGAGTTAGGAATGGTCCTGACTGAGCTCCTCTCTAGCCTGAATACAGGAGACCCTCATAATTAGGCAAGCATATCATCACCCCTATTCAGCCTGAAGAAATGACAGAAGATAGATTTTCGTCCGTCTGCAACCCTTAGGATTAAGGATTCTCTTATAAAAGGAAAGGGGGAAATGTCAAAGGTGTTTGAACCAGAGCAACTTCATCTTAAATAGGAGCACATTTTCATAGAACTGTCTTCATGTGCTGTAAGATATACAGTGCAGTGTAAAATGCATTCTTATCTAGATCAATCACATGTTATATATCACATATATATACTTATAAATATATCTATTATGTCTGTGACTTAGAGATATGCTCCTATTATTACTCCAAAGTTGTTGTGAGCAGTACTGTTTTCAGAGGGAAAGATAACAAAATCAAGCATTTATAAGACAATGTCATTTTCTCAATGTCATCAAAGTCTGTATCTTAAGGAGTTTTAAATAAGAATACAAAGTAGGATATTTTTAAAAATCATAAGTTGGAGAAAGAATATTTAATATCACTAAAGTTTATTTTATGAGTTTTTATTATCATTACAGTTTAATTAATTTAATCAATCAACTGACCTTTCCAACTGGCCAAGTTGAATTGCTTTAACATTAAAGTGAATCCACTTGTAAGCACATAGGGACAGGGCTAAAGTGGTAACACTCTCATAAGTTTACTTTGTTTCTAAGAAAAGAACATTTCTTATGACTACAGAAACCTGACCAGGCTTCATATACCGACTCTTCAGTTTTGACATAGCTGCCTTCACTTCTTTGTTCCTTAGCGTGTAGATTACAGGGTTTAAAATAGGTGTGAAAATGGTGTAGAATACAGCAAGGACTTTGTCAACTGAGTAACTGCTGAAGGGCCACACATAGATGAAAATACATGGTCCAAAGAATAAAGTGACCACCGTGATATGAGCAGTCAACGTGGAGCGGGCCTTTGCCATGCTTGCAGAGGAGCGAGTCCTAACTGTAACAAGTATTACCGTGTAGGAGACAACCAACAGTAGAAAGGAACTCAGAGAGAGAAAGCCACTGTCGGCAACTATTAGTAGGCTGACAACATAAGTGTCTATGCAGGCTAGCTTGGTTACTAGAGGAAGGTCACAGAAAAAACTATCTACCTTATTAGGACCACAGAATGGCAGGTTAACAGTGAACGCCAACTGGCTGGTAGTATGGATGAAGCCCACAAACCAGGAAATGAGGATGAGCACAACACATACACGGCAGCTCATGATTGTCATGTAGTGGAGAGGTTTGCATATGGCAACATAGCGGTCATAGGCCATGGAAACTAGGAGCACCATTTCACTGCCAGTGAAAAGATGAACAAAGAAAATCTGGGCCAGGCAGGCATCAAAAGAAATAGTCTTGCGCTCAACCAGAAAGTCTGCAATCATTTTAGGGGTAGCAAAAGAGGCAACGCATACATCTATAAATGAGAGGTTTGCAAGCAGAAAGTACATGGGGGTATGAAGGCGGGAATCTGAGGTCACAGTGAGGATGATGAGAAAGTTGCCCAGCAGAATTGCTATATAAAGTAGTGAAAATATAAGAAACAAGAAAGGTTGGAGCTCCCTTGAACTAGACAGTCCCAGCAACACAAATTCTGTCACCCGAGAATGATTTGTCTCATTCATTGATTTTGGAAGGGACTTAGTTCCAGTTACCTGAATAGGAGAGAAAAAGAGATCAGTTAAAGAGTTGAGCATAGGTTTGATTTTTCCAACTACACTTAAACTTTTCAGAATTCCAATTCCTATTTATATTTATATGTCTGAGTTTTCATGAGTTATTACAAATTATGCAGCTAGTACAGCTAAGAATGGAAGGTTGGGTTAAAGAGGAGAGTTGTCAAGGAGATGTCCAACCAACTGGCATATCCAAATACATAAATTTAAGAAATGAAATCAACAATTTAAAAATGAATTGGGGCATGTGAAGTTTTTGTGATACTACAGAAATCTAGTCTAAAAATCTACAGAGACAAAATCTAAACCAATTTTTCTAAAGTAAATGATACAAAAATTTTTTGAACATTTGCCACAGAGGAAGATAATTTCACAAATTTAATGATGACTAAAAAAGTTAGACACAGAAGAGTATACATAGCATTGATCTATTTAAGTGAAATTCAAAATGGCAAAACTAAGGTGTAGAAAAACCTCATAGCAGTTATCTGTAAGGGACAGAAGTGGTCATGGGAGGGGCTTTTGAAGTGTTGGCAATATTCTTTCTTGGTATGGTTGATAGTTACACAGGAGTACTAATGAAAACTTACTGAAATAAGAACTTTTGCTTTTTTTCAATTTTGTATACACAAGTTGCATATTTATAAAAATTAAAACAAGAGAGAGAGACAGCATTAGATTTGTGTAAGAGAGCTCACAGGAGAAATCATTGCCTTAAGTGATTATATCTTATTTCTTCTCTCCAGTTACAAATTATATAAACTAAAATATAAACCCCTGGAAAAATTGAAGCGACCCAATCTTGCTGGAACTCTTTTATGATTCAGCTCTTCATGGAGTTCTACTTTATCATGAAATCTAGCACATTGGTTTCCTTCAATTAATCCCTGAAGCTATGAAGCTTCTGTAAACTCAGTCATAGGTGTTACTAACCATGGATATTTAATTGAGCTATGACCGGTACTTGATTTGATTTGATGTGGCTTAAAAACTTATGTTATATTACTTACTATAAATAATAATATAACTAATAAGTTATATTCCTTATTAGTAAGAAATTCAGACCATGAGGAAAATGATTTTTCTACTCAGTTACTCTATATTCTATGTAATCAGAACTTTCTTTCTTTTATGTTATTTTTATTTGTGGAAGCTATTTTGAACTAAGAAAAGTTTTATAGTAAATAAGAAAAAATAAAATGTGAATCGTAAAAGAGCATTACATTATCTGATTTTGAAGAATCTTTCTCCACATCTTAAGCAGGTCTTGGTAGAGGATGTGTTTTATTTTACCAATTTCTAATCACTTGCAATTTTTGATATTAATGTCTTCTTAGATCATAACTGCAAACAGCTTATTCTCTTCTTAGGCTAGACTGGAGGGTTTATGTATAAGAACAGAACATGTGATGAATAATTTTAACTCTCAGAAACCAAATTTTAGACTCACCTCTGTATTTCAAATCTCCAATTCTCCAAAAAAAAAAAATACAAATTTTCTCCCTTCTTTGCAGGTGATGTGTTTCAAGACCCCCACTGGATGCCCTATTGTACTGAACCCTATATAAGCTGTATTTTTCATATATGCATACCTAAGATAAAGTTTAATTTATAAATTAGGCACAGTGAGAGATGAACACTCATCATTAACAATAAGATAAAAAAATTATAACAATATACTGTAATAGCATTTATGTGAATGTGTTTTTTCCCTCTCTCTCTCAAATTAGGTTAATATTTTTGGACCACAGTTGACCTCAGGTAACTGAAACTGCTGAAATAAAACCATGGAGAAGGGGGGACTCTTGTATTATCATAGATTATGTCAAAACTATGGCTCTAGGCTTTTTAGAAAAGTTTAACAAGAGCTTGAAGGTAAAAACAGGCTACAGAAAAAATTATACAATGTAACAAGTTTGTCTTTGAGGAGCCACCACAATTTCTTCAGTGACTTTCTCTCTTTCTTCTCACTTCCAAGGAGCCCTGACCCTTCAATCTTGTGACATAAATACTGCACTGAATCCATAAGGCAGGAATGGAAATAAAATCTAACAAAATCAGCAAATAGGGGTTCATAGGTACTCCATCAGAAAAAGCAAAACCATAAGAACAAGGAGTGTGTGTCCGAGGGAAACCTTCCAGTGCTACAGCAGAGCGGGGCATCAGGAGGCATTTCTGAGCTCGGAAACTTCCTGGTGTCTTTAGGCTAAAACACATAATCCAATTGTGTGAAAAACAGTCATAAGAATCATCCTCCCAATAACTTTTCTGATTCTTCTGCAGAGCTCTATTGTTCCATTTTCACTGGCTTCCTCAGGTGTTCAGAAAAATAAAAGACCCTGTTTTTCATGCAGAAAAAACATTCAGCAAATTGATTCAGTCAAGAACTTTCTTAGTATATAAGATGAAAGCGGTGAAACACGTGAATTCTAAACTTGTTTCTTACCTAAATCCATTCTTCTTTATTTCAATTACTTTAGATACATTTAAATGCCTGCTTTTCCCCAGGCACTGTACTATGCACTGGTGATAAAGCAGTTAGGTTTATAACTTGCCTCCCTAAAAATCATTTACTAATAGTAATAACCCTTTTGTTTATTTAGACACGTTGACTAATTTACTTCCCTTTATCCCTAGCACATTCCTTATTAAATAAAATGGGCTGTCTTTTTGTGCCCAATAAAATTGCAGTACTGTAGTGAAAATAAAGCTATTATTTTTTAATGTTCTATGTTTTATCATTGTGTGACACTGAGCAGTTCCTTAAGCTTTTCAGGGACAATTATCATCAAATATTAAATCTTGAGACTGTTAACCTCAAAAAGACCTTAAAAATACTTCTTAAATGATTATGTAGATGAAAACTCTTTAACCAACTGTACTAAGTGTATGCATGCATTATTAGTAACATATTATTTTAAATCAGAAGGAGTAAATATTTTCTCATAATTTTACACGATGTGGTCTGACTCACATAAGAATAAGTTTCCAATAAGTAGACGTGTTTATGTTAAGACCTTTAAAAAATTCTTGAAATATTTGGAGATTAATTTGAATTAATGCATGTATACAGGGCTGTGTGAGGTGAACCCCAGTTCCCTCCTATTTGAAATTCTGTCGATTGAATCTTTCCTCAATATTTCTATCTCGGATATGACTGATAGATGAAGTGAAATAAATAGATATCATTTACAGGGGCCACAAAAATCTTCCAGTTCAAACAGAGATCTTTCACAAACTTCCCAACATTGCTGTTCCCCTGACCCTTCCACTCCAAATGCATATCAGAGAAATAGCAGTCTCTGTTATAGACTGTATTGGACACAAATGCTAGTGGGTAGTCTTCAGAAGGATGCTGACAAAAATGCTTTCACTTACCTAAGATGAAATAGAAAGTGTGGAGATATCCTATAATCTATAGTCATTAATGCTTGGGAAAAATTTAGTTACTTCCACCTCTTCCAAGAAAACAGACCAATCCTTGAGGAGATAAGTCATAAAGAATTTACTTCTAAATAAGACAGAAGTGTATTCAGGGAGCCTGTAGCTGAGTTGTCTTCAAGGAGTTGAGACAAGTCTGGATGCTGTATCTTAATCTAAGTCTTAGGCAGCTAGAGGAGCACTGGGAGCAGTCAGGAATCTGAAAGGGGAAAAGGAGTAGATCGAAAAGAAGAAATGCTGAAAACAAAATCTTCTGCTTCACAGTTTTGCAAAGGATTCAGCCTCACTGGAGCTATAAAACTGTAGAACGTCTTAGGAATTACCATCAATAATATTGATTGTTATGTGATTTGGAACCTTTAAATACACTGAAGTAGTATGAATATTGCATCATTTTATCCAAAATTTCATCAGGGAGGATTTAGGGTTTTCTTCCTTTCATCTCACGTTCCCTTGATTCAAAGTGTAGGTAACTTTTTACTTGCTTCTTACAGATGTAATATATGCAATCATTATATAATTGAATCAGACATCTTGTGCAGTAGTGATAGAATGAGTTTACCATAATGGTAGTAATATTTTAAAATATATTTTAAGGAATTATACATGGGATATACTTTTGTTAACAAATAGAATATATATCCAGCAAGAAATGTTGACTTTCATTAGTTACTTATATTAGTATTTTCTAGTCATAAATTAATACGGAGCATTCTAAACTATAAGTTTTAAAAACCTGAAGTTCAAATTAATGGATGCTGTCTAAAGACATTATGGACTATTAAAAATTCATTAGCCATGTTGAGTACAATGTACACTACTTGTGTTTGTGGGTGATGGGTGTACTAAAAATCTTATACTTTACTACTATATAATTTATCCATGTAACCAAGAACCACTTGTATCCTAAAGCTATTGAAATAAAAGAATATATTAATTTTTTAAAATTAAATATATGTATTAGTCTGGATATAGAAAATATATGTTCCAATTCTATCTTTCACTAAATAATTTTATAACTGTAAGCAAATTATATACCATACCAGGTGCTCTGTTTTTCCTCAAAAAAGAGCAGAATTCCCTTTCCCAAATGCTATAATTCTCCAGTCTTTGAAAAACATGATCCAAAATAAGTAAGTAAATTCAAGGATAAGAATAATTATAAAAGGTTATGTTGAAATTAAAGTATATTCAATCAAAAGGGGAAAACTCCTGGTTTTAGTAAAGTAATGCAGCAATCACTTTTAGAGTTAGGTACTGGGACAACAGTAAATAGGTAAAATGAGCATAATATTCAAGGATTAATTTTAAAAATATGGAGGTAATTGACTGTCTCTCTTCTCTGTTCTAACTCAATCCCTGTTCTTGGCCTTAAAATATCAGCACTTACCTAGGAAAACAAAATTCACTGGGAGCCATTGGATGAGGGACAAAGATAGAGAACTCATGTCTTTCCAGACTTCAGTCTTCACCCTTTACACTCTGAAGTATCAGTATACTCAGCACACTGATGTAAGAAAAGCCATCACGATTATTACAAGCCAATTAGGAATTTGACGTCACTAGACTGTTGTGACCAAGAAATCCAGAGGAGAGTTATGATAGCAGAAATCACCTTAATCAGGGATAATTATGTGAGACAATTTGTTTGCCCAGAAGAATTATAGTGCATCACCTTGAGGATTTCACAAATGGACAAAGCAGCAGGGCTAATGAAAATACTTTGTTCCGTAACAGATGTAGTACTATTTTTTTAAGCAAAAAGTAATTTTGTTAGCTAATTCTTTACGTTGCTTAAGAGCTTTAGAAAAGAACTATTGGGAGTGTCAAAAATTGGTGGGGAGTCATCATGTGACTGCATATTACATGGCAAATACCTTGGCATTTTGACAGCTTCAGAAGAGCCCTATGTTTGGTTTCTAGGGCAAGAGGACTCTAGAGTAAAAAAGTGAAAGCAGCTTTATTAATGTAATAGAAATGCTGTATCCTACAGAGTAGATTCTAGTAAAGAGATGCCAAATAATTATGCAAAAATTTATACTTGGGAGTTCAAATAAAGAATTTGAACATTAATGGGACTCTAGATTCATGACACAAGACTCAAGACTCTAGTACCATACAGTCTAGATGTGTCATGATAAAAATGCCCCTGTGCACCCCCTTCGCATATAACCACTTCTCCCTCTTCAAACACCTGGAAACCATTAACCTGTTTTTTATGCCTACAGATTTGCTTTTTCCAATACATGATACAAATGAAATTGTATAATGTGTAGCCTTTTCAACTGTCCCCTTTCATTTAGCAATATACATTTGCAATTCATTCTTGTTGTTTCATGGATTAATAGCTCATTCTTTTTTATCATGGAATAGTATCCCATTGTATTATCTATCACAGTTTGTGTATCTATTTATATATTGAAGGACTTCTTGATTGCTTTCTCTCTGTTTTTGGTGATTATGAGTAAAATTGCTATAAACATTTGCTTGTAGGTTTTTATGTTTATGTTATTTTTCAAGTCAGATGTAGGATATAATTTGATAAGAAGAAATGTTTTGTTCTATCTCTTTTTACTCTGAAATTGGGTGAAAACAGATTAGGATTGGTATGTCATCAAGATTGATTAAGCCCCTTATCATATGACATGATTCTCTTTACTTTTGATTAATTCTTCTAAAGTCTACAGAGTAAGACATTAATATGACTGCTTTAGCTCCTTTATAATTACCATTTACATTGTGTTGTATATCTTTGTTCATTGTTTTACATTTAAGTCGTCTGTGTCTTTATATTTAAAGCAGATTCAAGGTACACAGCAAATAGTTGGCTTTTGCTTGTATTGTTCATTCTGGCAATGTCTGCCTTTTAGTAGACTTCTTAAGCTATTTATATATAATGTAAATGATATGTTGGGTTTATATCTACTATCTTGCTATTATTTTATTTGAAACTTCCATTACTTTCTGTATTTGTAATAGATTTACATCAAACATGATGTGTTTTACTTTTGACTTAAAAAGTCTTCATTTCAGTTTCATTTTTGAAGGATATTTTTCATACTTAAATGATCATGTTGACACTTTGTTGTCTTCTTTCTGTTTTAACAGTTTTAATCCTGTTTTATAATAATAATTATTCAGTTATTTGAATCCTGGTTTCTCAGTATATGGTCCTTCTTTTATCCATGGCTACTGTTAAGATATTTTCTTTGTGACGAGTTTCCCATATGAATTGTGATATGTCTTCTTGTGATTTTCTTTTGATTTATCCCTTGAGGTTGGTAGAACTTCTTGACCTTTTTTATAACTTTTCATCAAATTCAGATATTTTGGTCCCTATTTTAAAATATATATTTTTACTATACATATCTTTTATCCTTTCCTCTGGAACCCCAATTATATATGTGTTAGGCCAATTGACATTCTCTTACATATTACTGTGACTCTGCTCAATTTTTCCTTTCATATTTTTGCCTCTGTACTTCTGTTTAAAGATTTTCTATTGCTGTGTTTTCTAGTTTACTGATAATTTCTTTTATGGTGTCTAACATTTTTCATGTCCAGAAACTTTGATGTTGTTAATATATTCCATTTCTCTCTTCATTCTGTTTATATTTTTTATTTATATACTTGAGCACATTTATGACAGCTTTCTTATTTTATTCTAATTTCAACATCTTGTAGTTTCTGAGCTTATTTTAATCAATTTCTAATTCTCATTATTATTTATATTTTTATGCTTCACCACATTTACTGATGGTGATATTAAAATATTTCTGAGTGCTGAATTCTTTCTTTTTTTACTCAAAAATAGTAGTATTTGTTCAGTCAGCAAAGTTATTTGTGGGCTAGGCTAATTATATCATTTTATTTTTAAATATTTTAGGATAGGTTTACAGTAGGCTTCTCTAAGCTACTTAGCCTTAGTATTAAGGAATTATCTGGTATTTAAGGAATTGCCCAAGATCGACTAAAGTGTTGGGTATTTTTGAAAGACTATCTTCTCCAGTTGATCAGATATGTGTCTCCTGAGTAAACTCGTGCCGTTCAGCTTATTGCTCTACAAATTTTTTCCTAGATTTTCGGAGCTTTAGCCTTTGTGTACTCATCTTACTATTCAGTAACAACTCAAGTGGGTCCCATACAAACTTTTAGAGAGTTTTCTCTGTATAATTTTTCCATTTTGTTGTTGTTGTTGTCCTGGATGCAGATTTTGGCCATTGCCAGCTCTCTGAACTTCATTTTCTGTATGCTAACTCATTAAGTCAATTGTACACTGCTTTGAATTACCTTTGCTGCACTGAAATGTAGAAAGTACCTCCACGGAGGAAACTGGGTTGATCATAATGTTAATCTTATGTTTTATTTTCTTAAGGATCTTAGTCTTGTGTTACATGCAGGCTAATGGCTTAAACACAATGTAGTGATATGTTTTATCTAGTTTCTTCTTGTAGTTTATGAAAGGAAATTAAATTCAATATTTCTTCATGGCTGAAAGTAGAAGTTCATACTTCTTTTTTTTTATAAAACATTATGAATAGTGTTAACTTCTTTTTAAAAATAATTTGTAATTCATTTACCATAAATTTTACCCTTTTGAAGCATACAACTCAATCAATTTTATCATATTAACAAGGTTATATGGCTATCACTATGGTCTAACTCTAAAACATTTTCCACAACCCCAAAAGAAACACTGTAATCCATTCAGTATGACATTGGCTGTGGGTTTGTCATAAATACCTTTTATTATTTTGAGATATGTTCCATCAATGCATACTTTATTAAGAGTATTTTGCACAAACGGCTGTTGAATTTTGTCAAAGGCCTTCTCTGCATCTATTGAGATAATCATATGGTTTTAGATCCAAATCATGAGCAAACTCCCATTCACATTTGCTACAAAGAGAATAAAATATCTAGAAATACAACTAACAAAGGACATGAAGGGCCTTTTCAAGGAAACTACAAACCACTGCTCAAGGAAACAAGAGAGGACATGAACAGATGGAAAAATGTTCCATGCTCATTGTTAGGAAGAATCAATATCGTGAAAATTGCCATACTGCCCAAAGTAATTTATAGATTCAACCCAATCCCCATTAAGCTATCATTGACCTTCTTCACAAAATTGGAAAAAACACCTTAAACTCCTATGGAACCAAAAGAGAGCCCTCATAGCCAAAAAAACCCTAAGCAAAAAGAACAAAGCAGGAGGCATTATACTACCTGACTTCAAACTATACTACAAGACTACAGTAATCAAAACAGCATAGTACTGGTAACAAAACAGAGATATAGACCAATGGAACAGAACAAAGCCATTGGAAGTAATGCCACACATCTATAACCATCTGATCTTTGACAAACTGGACAAAAACAAGCAACGGGGAAAGGAGTCCCTATTTAATAAATGGTGTTGGGAAAACAGTCTAACCATATGCAGAAAGCTGAAACTGGACCCCTTCCTTACACCTTACACAAAAATTAACTCCATATGGATTAAAAACTTAAACATAAGACCTAACACCATAAAAACCCTAGAAGAAAACCTAGGCAATATCATTCAGGACATAGGCATAGGCAAGAACTTCTTGACTAAAACACCAAAAGTAATGGTAACAAAAGCCAAAATAGACAAATGAGATCTAATTAAACTTAAGAGTTTCTGCACAGCAAAATAATCATTAGAGTGAACCAGCAACCAATAGAATGGGAAAAAATTTTTGCAAGCTACCCATATGACAAAGGGCTAATATCCAGAATCAACAAAGAACTAAAACAAATTTACAAGAAAAAAACCAAACAACCCCATCAAAAAGTAGGTGAAAGATATGAACACTTTTCAAAAGATGACATTTATGTGGCCAACAAACATATGAAAAATTGCTCATCATCACTGGTCATAGAGAAATGCAAATCAAAACCACATTGAGATACCATCTCACTTGAGTTAGAATGGCAATCATTAAAAAAATCTGGAGACAAAAGATGCTAGAGAGGATGTGACCAAATAGGAACACTTTTACACTGTTGGTGGGAGTGTAAATTAGTTCAACTATTATGGAAGACAGTGTGGTGATTCCTCAAGGATCTAGAACTAGAAATACCATTTGACCCAGCAATCTCATTACTGGTTATATACCCAAAGGATTGTAAATCGATCTATTATAAAGACACATGCACACGTATGTTCATTGAGGCACTGTTTACAATAGCAAAGACTTGGAACCAACCCAAATGCCCATCAAAGATAGACTGGATAAAAAACATGTGGCACATATACACCATGGAATATTATGAAGCCATAAAAATGATGAGCTGATGTCCTTTGCATGGACATGTATGAACCTTGAAACCATCATTCTCAGCAAACTGATAAAAGAACAGAAAAGCAAATACCACATGTTCTTACTCATAAGTGGGAGTTGAACAATGAGAACACATGGATACAGGGAGGGGAACATCACACACGGGTGTCTGTTGGGGGATGGGGGGCTAGGGGAGAGATAGCAGGGTGTGGGGAAATTGGGGAAGGATAACATTAGGAGAAATACCTAATGTTGGTTACGGGGTGGGGGATAATAGCAGCAAACCACTGTGGCATGTGTATACCTGTGTAACCATCCTGCAAGATCTGGACATGTATCCCAGAACTTAAAGTAAAATTTAAAAAACAGAGAAACCCTGTAACCATTAGCGGTTACTTCCCATTCTCCTTAAGTGCAGCCTTTGGATACCATTAAACTATTTTCCGACTCTTTTGAATTATCTATTCTGGAAATTTCTAATAAGTGATATGACATAATAATTTTGTGGCTGGCTTCTTTAACTTGGCATATTGTTTTTAAGGGTCATCCATGTTATGGCATGTATTAATACTGTATTTCTTCTTATAGCTATGCAATATTCCATTGTAAAGATATACATATATTGTTTATTTGTTCATCAGTTGATTGGAATTTGAATTGTTTCCAGTTTTGACTACTGATAGTACTGCTGCTATAAATACTTGTGTATAAGTTTTTGGATAAACATGTTATTTCCCTGAAATGAAATAAAACCTATGAACTCTGACTAGAATTGGAATTTCTGGGGGCATATGTTTCACTTTTGGGGAAACTACCAGATTTCCAGAGTGGCTACACCAATTTACATTCTTACAAGCAATGAATGTGGAATTCAATTTCTTGACAATTTTGATAGCATCTTCCATTTTTTAAATTACTTACAGCTATCCTAATGGTTGTGAATTGGTATATCATTGCAGTTTAAATTTCCATTTTATTAATGACTCATGGTGTTGAGCAATTTTTTTTTTCACTTAAGATTACGTGCATGTCTTGTTTGGAAAAAAGTCTCCTCAAATCCATTGCCCATTTTTAAGTGGGTTATTTGTCATTAGTTGTTATTTTTGAAAGATCTTTATATGTTCTGGATATGAGACCCATGTCAGACATAAATTCACAATTTTTTTTCATTTGGTGAGTTTTCTTTGAAGTTTTTGGACTGTGTCATTTTAACCTCAACAGGTTTTAATTTCGATAAAATTAAATATCCATTTTTCTTTAGTTACTTGTGTTTTAGGTGTCATATCAGAGAAATTGCCTAATCCAAAGTCATAAAGATTTACATATGTTTTGGTATGTTGTGTTTTCATTTTCATCTTAAGGCATTTTATAATTTCCCTTGTAGTTCTCTCTTTGATCCTATGGATATTAGGAATATGTTGTTGGACTTCTACTATTTGCTAATTTTCCAAATTTTATTGTGTTATTTTATATCCATTTTTACTGGGTATATATTCAGTAGAAAATAAATCATTCTACCAAAAACACACATGCACTTGTATGTCCATTACTGCACTATTCACAATAGCAAAGACATGGAATCAACGCAGGTGCCTATCAATGATATAATAAAGTGGATATTAAAAAATTATAAATATACACCATGGACTACTATGTACCTATAAAAAAGAATGAAACCATGTTATTTGCAGCAACATAGATAAATCTGGAGGCCATACTCCTTAGCAAATTAACTCAGGAACAGAAAGCCAAGTACTGCATGTTCTTACTTATAAGTGGGAGCTGAACATTGAGCTCATAAATATAAATATGGTAACAAGAGACATGTGGACTACTAGAGGGTGGAAAGAGAGCTTGTTTAAAAACTACCTATCAGGTACTATGCTCACTACCTGTGAGATCCGTACTCAGTATGTGAGGTTTGGAGTATGGATCTCACCACATGTGTGAGTATCACACAATATTCCCCTGTAAAAAATCTACACATGTATCCCCTGTATCTAAAATAAAATTTGAAAAGAAAAAAAATGGTCTTCAGGAATTTTGATGATCAGATAAATTTGATAACCACTTAACTAGTTGACCTCTAAAGTCCTTTAGGATTAGATGTAAAGTTTTCAGCCATATATACCTTTTATATTCTTTGTTTATGAAAGTTTTCTTTACAACAGTAATTATTAACTATTTTTAAACAGTTTTTATACCTACTGAAGTAACTGTGTATATGTATATATGTTAAATATACAGTTTTTCTTTTATTCTGTTAATACAGTGAATTATATTAAATTATAATCAAATGTTCATTCACTCAGTTCATCACCAACATTGCATTGCTGAGTAATCTCAAATGGATAATATTTTATTATGTTTTCCTGAATTTGTATTGCTCTGTTTTTAAAGGAAATTTTTTTGGTTTTAAGTGCAATTGGCCTATAATTTCCCCTTCTTTTTTTTTATTTATTAAATTTTATTTTAAATTTTATTTATGACAAAGGACCCAAAAATGAACTTAAAAGGCAAGTTAGAGACTGAAAGATGCTATTTTCAATGCATACAACCAAAAAGGATTTTTATTCTAAATATTTAGGGGAACTACACAGCTGAATAATCCAACAGAAAACTGAGTAGAGGTACAGAAATATGAAACTATGGCTAACTCCAGTGATAATTAAAATTAAATAATAGTAGGATATACAGATTTAACCAATCAAATATAATATAACTTCAGCTATTTTAATAGTCAGCAACCTTGAGAGAAGCACTTACCAAAGAACAATGCCACTGATTGAAGGCAGCCAACTCAAGATAATCTTTCAATGAGAGAGCTAAAAGAGAGTTATCTCACTCCCTTACCTCATTTGATCTCCTACCAAGACTCCTCCCTTGCTGAACCTAAGCATAACTCAAGGAATTTGAACCCATTAATATATTCCATGTGACAAGACTGCCAGCACAGATAGCAGGTGGGGAAGGATAGAGATTATGTCTGGAGGAATGAATTAAAGATATTTGGCACAGAGGTTATGATGCTTGGTGGCCAAAAAAATTTGACAAACATCCTCTATAGGTCTTCATTTTAAAATGTAAAGTGTGCTTGTGTGGGAAGACTATTTACATTTCTTTAAATGGGAAATGAGACTCTTCTTTTACATTTTTATAAGAAAAGTACAGTTTTAAACACTATATAATAAATTTCACTTTTGATTCAAGTGCATAACTTAGCTTTCTACTGGGAGCACACTTTACAAAACAGCATATTCTTAAACCTAGCTTATAAAAATGAAGCACTTTTGGCAATACCAATATGACGCTTTCCAAATTTCAAAATCAAAATTATTCTAGCTCATTATGTGAGTGGAGCAATGTCCTCTCAGAAAGAGGAATAAACGACAGTCTGTTTAAGATGATACACTTTACTAATATTTTTATTTTAATTTCCAATTCTTGTGGATAGATAGTAGGTGTGCAGATGACACTCTTGAACTGAGAAAATCAACAAAGTTTCTTTTCTCCTTATGACTGCTTTACCCATTTCTTCATGAGATTGTATTTTCTAGAGCTTATCATCTCCAATATACATATATATGCATTTAATTTTACGTTACAGAATTAGGAAAGAAATTATTTAAAATAGACTCCCAGAAATACAATTATTAGCTCATGAATATGGACATAATTTGATAAATATAGCAATTGCTTTCTAAAAGCTGTTCAATACCAGATAGAGCCTCCATGTTTTCAAATTTTCAGCCCTATTTAGTAATATCCTTTTGTTTTATTCTTTATTAATCTAGTAGGGGTCCATTTTTATTATCTATTAGACTGATTATTTTTTGAGACTTTTGTTTTCTATTTGTATATCTTTAAAAAATATTCTACTCACAAATCTTTATAAGTAAAAAAAATAAATCTGTCATTTGAGGGTTAAGTTCTAAAAGCATAATATAATGGGTAAGAGAACATATGCCAATGTCCTCTTGGCATGAATCTTGGCTATGTGTGTTGACTTTGACTTGTTTAAAAATATTAATACACCTAAAGAAAGACTATATTCTGCACCAATATGTGGTTAAATACCAGTTTAGTATAGTAGCATCCAATGAAGTAATACCACTCATGGAAAACTAAATGCAAAAACAAGAATAGATTTTTACAGAGTACAATGACCTACATAAACCAAGACTTAGAGATGGACAATCTAGTTTTTCACTGGCTTTCAACCCCATCCCTCCAAATACCACATTTGTATAAAACAAGGGTAGAAATCACCTGAGTATCAATTGCTCTGGGTATCATATCCTTTTTATCGCATTTACTGTATGTATTTGCATGTTAAACTTTTGATACATTGACAAGTATGGTAAAAGATAGGACAATATTAGCCTTAGGAACTTACAATCTATTTTAAGTAATAAAAACAAAACATTTAATCATATCTTTAGTTCAAAAATTACAAGTTTGAATTGAAAGCTATCATAAACAGAAAGAACTCTTCAAGCTTGAATTATATGTTGCAATGATGACAGTGCCAGATTCTGTTGCTGATAAAAGACTGAATGAATCATGTGATCATCTTCTTTCTCTTATTCTTTCCAATGTTTGATTAGCTATTTCTGAAATTTCAATTAAAGTTTGAGAAAAAGAGAAGCATGTGATATATTTTCTAATTATGAATGTATGTATTTTCTGCAACTACTTTGAAAAATACACTCTCAAATGAAATTAAACAAAATCACTGGCTATTCAGACATCTTGCAGTCATTGTCAAGTGATGACAGGTTTATTATTAATGATATAAAGAGGTTTGTAAGTTCTATGACATTTCTCTCAGAGAGTGTAAGAGTAGTCTTGTAATTTTAACTATGGACTTAGTTATATTTATAAATGTGTTATTTGTTTCAAATGCAGAGCAACAAAACTCAGTCCTATAATTGACACTATAGTATTTTATATATTTAAATTCTAGCACAAATAAAAAGTATAACAAAAGACGGATTTGATAATCATAAATGCCTTATTTGTGAATATAAAATTTTGCCTCTATTTATAACATTAAGTTATTAGTCAGAATAATTATGAACTGTAACTGATGAGGTAAAGCAGCACTTTTAGAGTCTTTCCATAGACTTTTATGTCAAAGCAAATTCTGTTTTAACATAGATAATGCTAAATTATTCTCTATGCTACCCAAAGTGAATCACATGAACTAGCTAATCTTTAATATGGAGCTGAATTTTAAATGCTGCAAAGAGGTTTTTTTTTTTTTTTTTTTTTTTTTGACAGAGTCTCACTCTGTTGCCCAGGCTGGAGTGCAGTGTCATGATCTAGGCTTACTGCAGCCTCAGCCTCCTGGGCTCAGGTGCTTCTCCTACCTCTACCTCTCAAAGAGATATTTTTTAACAATGCCTGTATAAGGGAAAACCTGCTTATGAGTTTTAATATATGTAGTTGCAGCTTTAGAGAGGTTGACGGGAGACACAGAATATAGGAACTGGAATCGTAAGACTCTGCACTGTGTTTGCCAACTCCAGATCATCATATTCAGGCCCTCTAATTCAGTCAAGTAAAAAAACTATTTGTGATATAAACACAATAATAACAATCACATATGTTAATTTCAAAGACCAAGAAAGAAGAATGTGTATTACTTCTTCATAGTTGTCTAAAAACCCTGCTTGGAACCCACATGTTGTCTCCTTAGCTTCCTCATGGCTTCCTTTACATCTTTATTCCTCAGAGTATAAATCATGGGACTAAGGAGAGGAGGGAAGACAGTAAAAAACACAGAGATAAATTTGTCAGTTGGAAAGCTTTCAAAGGGCCAAATATAGATGAATATTAATGGGTCAAAGAACAGAACTGCAACAGTAATGTGGGCAGACAGAGTGGAAAGTGCCTTGTACATCCCATCAGAGGCTTGACGATACACAGTAGCAAGGATGATAGTATAAGAAACGAGCAGAAGAAGGAAACACATAAGTGAGAGCAGACTGCTGTTGGTGAGCACCAGGATCTCCAAAACATAGATGTCTAAACAAGCAAGCTTGATCACTAGGGGGAGGTCACAGAAAAAAATTGTCTACCATATTGTGTCCACAGAAAGGCAGATCGACTGTGAATGCCAGGTGGCTGGCTGAGTGCAAGGTGCCAATGGCCCAGGAAACCCCTGACAAATGTAACCTAATACACATCAATGAAGGAGAGATTGCTAAGAAGAAAGTACAACGGGAAATGCAAATGAGAGTCTATAATTACTACGAGGATGATAAGGATGTTTCCCAACACTGCAGCTCCATAAAACACAGCAAAGATGAAGAAAAGGCAGAGTTGAAGTTCCCAAGAGCTAGACAGCCCCAAGAAAATGAATTCAGTAACCACTGACTTACTACTCCATCCATTAACTGAATCTGGGCTGCTCAAGTTATCTGGAGGGAATAAAAAGCAATTGAGATGGGTTAAGAATAAGCTTTTTACCATTTTTTATTATACTTTAAGTTCTGGGGTACATGTGCAGATCTTGCAGGATTGTTCTTTATATAATAAGAGTGGATATTTAAAAATTGTAAATATACAGTATGGACTACCATGCAGCTATAAAAAAGAATGAAACCATGCTATTTGCAGCAACATAGATAAATTTGGAGGCCATAATCCTAAGCAATAGTAATTTTTGCAATCTACCCATCTGACAAAGGGGTAATATCCAGAATCTACAAAGAATTAAAACAAATTTACAAGAAAAAAACAACCCCATCAAAAAGTGGGAAATAGATATGAATAGATAATTCTCAAAAGAAGACATTTATGCGGCCAACAAACATATGAAAAAATGCTCATCATCACTGGTCATTAGAGAAATGCAAATCAAAACCACATTGAGATACTATCTCATGCCAGTTAAAATGGTGATCATTACAAAATCTGGAGACAAAAGATGCTAGAGAGGATGTGTTGAAATAGGAACACTTTTACACTGTTGGTGGGAGTGTAAATTAGTTTGAACATTGTGGAATACAGGATGACAATTTCTCAAGGATCTAGAAATAGAAATATCATTTGACATTTGACCCAGCAATCCCATTACTGGGTGTATACCCAAAGGATTATAAATTGTTCTCTTATAAAGACACATGCACACATATGTTCATTGCATATGTTCATTACAATAGCAAAGACTTGGAACCAACCCAGATGCCCATTTGTGATAGACCAGATAAAGAAAATGTGGAACATATACACCACGGAATACTATGCAGCCATAATAAAGGATGAGTTTATGTCCTTTGCAGGGACATGGATGAATCTGGAGACCGTCATTCTCAGCAAACTGACACAAGAACAGAAAACCAAATACCACATGTTCTCACTCATAAGTAGGTGTTGAACGATGAGAACACATGGACACAGAAAGGTGAAAATCACACACTGGGGTCTGTTGGGGGGGGTGGGGGAGTAGGGGAGATACAGCAGCAAGTAGGGAGATTGGGGAGGGATAACATTAGGAGAAATATATAATGCAGGTGACAAGGAGATGGAGGCAGCAAACCACCATGGCATGTATATACCTATGTAACAATCCTGCAAGATCTGCACATGTACCCCAGAACTTAAAGTATAGGAATAAAAAGAATAAAAAAATTTTAAAAAGAAAGCAAAAAAAAAAAAGAAAAAGAAAAAGAAAGAAATAGGGGAGGACATTCTTTGATGTTTCATTATTAACTCTAATTCAGATTTCAAATACACAGTTAAATAATGCCCTGTCTTTGTTATACTGGATATAATCTTCTCCAATGGGATTAACACCCCATCCTTAGTACCTGAATTTGGAAATTGATTGCAGTTCTCTGCCTAAAGTAATTATAAACCAAACATGAAACAAAACTTCCATTTAAAGAAGAAATGTGAAATTTTCATGAATTACTTTCTGGACTCAGAAATTAATTTGAGCAAGGAGGTTTAACTAAAAGCATTCTGGTCAAACAGAAAAGAAGAAGCAAAGCTTATAAGGCAAGAGGTCAAATTGTAGAAGGTTCTCCTGTGGATCAAACTCTAGATTGCACAGTCCAATTTAGCATATACAAAAATTTTAAGGTCTTGGTGATAGTGGTACAGATGTCAGACATGAAAAGAGTCAATCAAAGTCGTAGAAGACAAAGACGACAGTTTGGTAGTGAAGATAACCATATTTATGGGGGAAAAATGCCTTCTTACTATATAGATAATTGAATAAAGGCTTTTGAGTATGACGAGATTGGTTTGTCTTGCAGTGATATGTGACTAATAATTATCTCATTTATCCTTACAATGTTATAAAGTAGATACTATTATAATCTAAACTGTGTGTTAAAAGCAGCCATATTTTAGTGTAAAGTTAACATCACAGGGCACACTGGTAGTCCAAGGGTTTGAATATGCAGAGATCATATGCTTAACTGCTATATATTGCTTAATTAAGGATCTGATTACAGAAAACCTCTATCAAAGGATGTCTACCTGGTCATTAAAATAATTTATTATTATTATTATTTTAAGAGACAGGGTCTTGCTCTATCACTCAGACTGTAGTGCAACTATGTGATCATGGCTCACTGCAGCCTGGACCTGCTGGCCTCAAGTGATCCTCCCACCTCTAAAATAACAAAGTTGTGTCCAATTCTCTGCTCTTTCTGAACTATATGTCAACATGCTTGCCTTTACCTTGCTGCCTCAATCCCATGCTTATGTTAGCAGTGACAATAATGAGCAATAATTCGTTATTTTGTTTTAGATTAGGCTCTCACACCCAAACCCCAAGTCCTCATGCTCAAAAACCCAGGTTTAACTTTAGCCCAGAATCCGTTTATCTCTCTGAATCGCAATATGTATAGTTCCTTTTAAGCTTGATGCAATTAAATCCCACCTACCAATTTTGAAAGAAATCTCAGGAAAGTAGCAACAGGGTGAAGAAGAGAAGCTTCCAAAATCTTTAAAACTAATTTTAAAAAGGGAATCACAGGAGCCTATAAAAGAACTATTTAAATATCATCACATGCCCCAAAATCCCAGATAGCCAATCCCATGAATTGTGACAGCCAATTAAAGAACAAACTTTATTAAGTGAATTCATCTTGCTATGGGAGTTACTGATACTATTTTGGTTGTTTTTCCCCATAGCAGGATGGTAAGAACATTTAAATTGTTTGCCTGTAATTGCAAATCAGAACATATGTCATGAGAGAGAAATGTACTGACCTCAAAGTTTGCAACAGCTAATTTGCCCTTATTTAATGATCTGCCTCTATCCATATGCTTTCTTGTCCTTGTCTAAAATGACTGTGCCAGCAAGCACTAGCACACATGCACAGGGCCTGAAGAAAATTAAATCCAAAGAAATAAAAATCCGGCAATGGGCCTAAGAAAACTAGAATTTTGTTTTCTCTAATCTTACACTTCTTCCTTTTCTTGAAAATTTTTATGACAAAGGTTTTCAAATTCTATATAACACAATATTTTGCCAAAATTATCCAACGTTTCTATTGTCACTACACAATGCTTGACCATACAACATAATCAGAAAGGAATCTTAGTCAGGCATAAGTGGCTAAAACTGCCCAGATATAAAAATAGGTTGCTTTGGGTTATTGTGGAAACATATTCCATTAGAGCTGTAGAAAGGTGTTGGGAAGCACTGCAAAGGAGAAAGGACTTTCAGAGTGCCTACATAAATTGGTTGTGAGCAACATATAAACAAGGAAGAACAAACTGTGGAAGGCCGCAGGAGGCCTCTGAGGAGAAAGGCCTCTTCATGTCTCATGTTCCAATGCAGGGTGACCTTGGCTCTGTTACCATAAACATTGTGCTCAAGGACATAAAACCCCTTCATAGCACTATGACATAGCCAGACTTATTGGTTCCTTGAAAGGCCCATGTTCCATCAGCTGTACATGGATAATAAGCTAAAGATAACCACATGTTCTTCTTTTGTGAAGCTCCCAAACCGCCACTGTTATCAATCCTTAGGATGACACACCAGTTCTGGCCACTGATTCACTTCTGGCTCACTGATTCTCTCCACCATCACTCCACCCCTACCTATAGATCAAAGTGATTGTAATCAATAAATAGTGTGGATGATCAGAGCTCAGAGCCTTCACTGTCACCTCCAGAGTAATAAAGTGATGGCCCCCTGGTCCCACTTTTTCTCTTAATCTGTCTTTTTCTCATTCCTTTGTCGCCACTGAGCTCCGGGTACCCACAGGTGATGTGGGTTGATGGATTCCCTACAGAAGGACTTAGGAAATCTACAGAGAAGAGCAGGTGACAAAGACAAAAGTAAATGTTGTGACACAGAGTGAATGCCCAGTAAATTTGATGACCCTGATCAAGGAGAGGAGTCCAGTCATCAGCCCAGATTGATAGACCATATTTCTTCTTCACATCTTCTCTTTCATTTTCACAGGCATTTCAGTTCTGTTTTCAAATCTTGTCCTCCTTTAGTCTGCCCTAACCCAGGTAATGGTATTTCTATTGCCCCAGTGGTTTCTACCAGAAACTTTGCTCTTTCCATTTTCTCACTCCCACATCCAATCTTGTTGTGTCTTTTTCTAAATTATTCCCAACATATTGTATGCTTTCTATTGCAATTTCCTTTGTATAAACCTTCCCTATTTTTCTCCTTAAAAGTTTCAAAGGTCTTCTGATGACCTCCAACTCTCTACATTGATTTTTTTCCAGTCAATTTCTCGAGAATGCTCAAAGGAATCTTTAAAAATAAGATAAATCATTAAAAATAAGATAAATAAGTCAAATAACTTAAAAATGACAAATAGGCAGTTATTCCTTTCTGTGTCTATGGATTCAATCGACCACAGATCAAAAATATTTAGAAAAGTGCTCGCTTTGGCAGCACATATACTAAAATTGGAACGATACAGAGAAGATTAGCATGGCCCTTGTGCAAGGATGACACGCAAATTCATGAAGCATTCCATATTTATGGGCAAAATAGCCAGAAAGCATCAAAATGGCAGGATCAAATTCACACATAACAATATTAACCCTAAATGTAAATGGACTAAGTGCCCCAATCAAAAGACACAGACTGGCAAATTGGGTAGAAAGCCAAAACCCATCAGTGTGCTGAATCCAGGAAACCCATCTCACACGCAAGGATACACAAAGGCTCAAAATAAAGGGATGGAGGAAGATTTACTAAATAGCATAGAAAAGCAGAAGTTGCAATCCTAGTCTCTGATAAAATAGACTTTAAACAAACAAAGATCAAAAGAGACAAAGAAGGATGTTATGTAATGGTAAAAGGATCAATGCAACAAGAAGAGCTAATGATCCTAAATATATACGCACCCAATATAGGAGCACCCAGATACATAAAGCAAGTTTTTAATGACCTACAAAGAGACATAGACTCCCACACAATAATAGTGGGAGACTTTAACACCCCACTGTCAATATGAGACAGATCAACGAGACAGAAAATTAACGAGGATATCCAGGACTTGAACTCAGACCTGGACTAAGCAAACCTAATAGACATTTACAGAACTCTCCACCCCAAATCCACAGAATATACATTCTTCTCAGCATCACATCACACCTAC
This sequence comes from Cheracebus regulus, assembly GCA_963574635.1. Lineage (NCBI taxonomy): Eukaryota > Metazoa > Chordata > Mammalia > Primates > Pitheciidae > Cheracebus > Cheracebus regulus. The sequence goes on from CAUYQU010031387.1 coordinate 23,990, forward strand.
TCTAAAATTGACCATATAATTGGAAGTAAATCACTCCTCAGTAAATGCCAAAGAACAGAAATCACAACAGACAGTCTCTCAGACCACAGTGCAATCAAGTTAGAACTCAGAATTCAGAAACTAACTCAGAACCACACAGCCTGCTGGAAAATGAACAACTGGCTCTTGAATGTTGGCTGGATAAACAATGAAATAAAGGCAGAAATAAAGATGTTCTTCGAAATCAATGAGACCAAAGACACAATGTACCAGAATCTCTGGGACATATTTAAAGCAGTGTCTAGAGGAAAAATTATAGCAATAAATGCCCACATGAGAAGAAGGAAAGATCTAAAATCGACACCCTATCATCAAAATTGAAAGTGCTAGAGGAGCAAGATCAAAAAAACTCAAAACCTAGCAGAAGATAAGAAATAACTAAGATCAGAGCAGAACTGAAAGAGACAGAGGCACAAAAAACCTTCAAAAAATCAATAAATCCAGGAGCTGGTTTTTTGAAAAGATCAACAAAATAGACAGACCACTAGCCAGATTAATAAAAAAGAAAAGAGAGAAGAATCAAATAGATGCAATAAAAATCGATAAAGGGGATATCACCACAGATTCCACAGAAATTCAAAGCATCATCAGAGATTATTACAAACAACTCTATGCACATAAACTGGTAAACCTGGAAGAAATGGATAAATTCCTGGACACTTGCATCCTCCCAAGCCTAAACCAGGAAGAAGTC
>CAUYQU010031389.1:0-13280 GCA_963574635.1 Cheracebus regulus
GAGAGCTGATAAGGTGAACTGTTGAGCGGGCGTTTGGGTGGGGTAGGAGATTCTTGTGCAAGGGGTTTTTCAGATAAGTTTTTCCTCCAGCTAGGGCCTGGGTGGGGGTTGTTGAGGACCCGTGAGCCCTCCTCCAGACACAATCATCTAACAGTTTTTGTAGATTTAATGTTTTACCACTTCAGGTAAAACATGGAAGCCTTACACCCATATGAATCTCTATACTCCCTCACTGATTTTTTTTTTCTCACTAATTTTTTAAATAGTTGCCATGTGTTTCGCATTTGCATTGTGTTTCTGCTTCCAGGAGTTATACATATTTTAAATAACTTAAGAAGAGAAAAATTTTCTTTTATGTTTACTCAGTAATTTACCACGTCTTTTTTTTTTTTTTTTTTAAACCAGTTCTTTTGTTTTTCCCTCATCCTTAAAGATCTAAGCTTTCCCTGGTTATCATTTCCCTTTAGACTAAAGACCTCCTTTTATCATTTAATCACCACTCTGCTTGAGGTGAATTGTCTTAATTTCCCTTCATCTAGGAATGTGTTCATTCCTTCATTCGTGAAAAACATTTTCACTCACTGGATATAGAATTGTTAATTGATAGGATTTTTTTTCTTGCAGCTCTTTAAAGGTATTTTTCTACTACTGTCCTTCATGGTTTCTGATAATAAATTTGCCGTTGTTTGAATCATTCCTTCCTCATATGTAATGTGCTGGGGTTTTTTTTATAGCTGTTTTCAAATTTTTTCCTTTATCTTTGGTTTTCAGCAGTTTATGGTATTTCTGGGCTCGTCTTTTCAGTTTATATTGGTTTGGCTTTGCTGAAGTTAAATATGTAGATTTATCTTTTATCAAATTGGGAAGTTTTTGGCTGTTATTTCTACAAACATTTTTTCTGCATGATTTTTTTTTCTCATTCTGAGACTGTGATGGCATGTATGTTAGACATTTTGCTATTGTTCCATAGGTCCTGAGGTTTGTTCTGTTTCAATCTTTTTTAATTCTATTTTTCAGATTGGGTAATTTCTATTAATCTCTCTCAAATTCTGTTTCATGTTCCTGTCTGCATTCTGCTATTGAGATCTCCAGTGGATATTTTTTTTTTATTGTAAATGTTGTATGTTTTCACTAAAAAAAAAAATCTCAATTTGGTTCTTGTTTTAAGTGTTGTTAAGGTATAATATACCATAAAAATTATCCATTGTAAGTGTACAATTCGCCTAGTTTTAGTAAACTTATAGCTTGAAGCTGTCATCAGAATCTGGTTTTAAAACATTTTATTATTTCCAAAAGTTTCTTCAAGCCCATTTATAGTCACTTCTACTCCCATCCCAGGCTACCTCGATATCCTCTGTCTTTAAGTTCAACCTTTCTAGACATTTCATGTAAATGAAATCATACAGTATTTATTCTATTGAGTCTAATCGCCTTCATTTATTAAAATGTTTCTGAGATTTATTCATGTGGTAGCATTTATAAGTATTTCATTCCTTTTTATAGCTGAATATTATTTAGCTTTATAAATATGTCACATTTTGTTTCTCTGTGCAGCACTTGACTGAAAGTTGGATTGTTTCCTTTTTTGATTTTTTTGGGGAGAAGGCTATTATGATGAATAAACACTGCTGTGAACATTAAATGTCCTAATATATTTTCATTTCTATTCTGTAGATTCCTTGGAATGGAATAGCTGGGTTATACAACAAGTATTTATTCAGCTTTTAAAGAAACTACCAAACTGATTTCCAATGTGGATATACTATATTACATTTTCACCAACAATGTATGAGTTAACATTTCTCCACATCATCACCTGTTATTGAAGCAGGAGCAGCCGTAAGAAACAGACCTCTCGAACACCGAACTGGGAAGGAAGGGGTGATTTATTCGGCCGGGAGCAAGGTGGCATAGTTGCCTAACAACCAAGCTCGTCTAACAAAGGAAACCTCTGCCTTTATATAGGCTTACAACTCTAGATATTACATGTGAAAGGGTCTTGGGTTTACAGTTTTAGAAAGTACATGTGAGGGGGTCGTGATCAATGATGGGGGTTTGAGCAAGACTGAATGGGAACAATAGAGGGCATTTCTCCATATCGCCCCCACCCTTAAGATTGCCTGAGATCATAACGGTGGTGGGAGGAGTTTTTAATCTTTAACCTCCAGACCACTGACGTCATGCCTGCTATGTCTCAACTTTTACTTCCTCCTTTGAGACAAGAGACTGGAAAGAGGGCTTTCTTTCCTCATTATTACCTGATTATAGCCATTCTAATTGGTGTGAACTAGTATCTCATCATGATTTTGTTTCGACTTTTCTTAAACTCTAATGAAATTGAGCATCTTTTCATTTGCTTATTGGTCATTTGTATATCTTTGATGAAATATCTATTTAAATCTTTTCTCCATTTAAAATTGCTTCCTTATTGCATTGTAGGAGTTCTTTATTTTGTACTCAAGTGTGTTATCAGAAATATGATTTACACATTTTTTCTCAGTCTGTAGCTTGTCTTTTTATATTCTTAATGGTGTCATTTGAAGTACTAAAATTTTTGATTTTCATGAAGTCCATTACATCAGTTGTTTTCTGTGTCTGGTCTTTCATCAGTTGATTTCTGTTGATTACTTTAGTTTTAAAGTTGGGTAGTGAAAGATCTCGTACTTTGTTGTTTTTCAACATTATTTCAGGTGATCTGCATTCTTTGCATTTAAAATGTGCTTGCGATTTTCTGTAAAAAAAAAAGCCTTGTGAGATTTTGATAGGGACTGCATTGAATTTATAGATCAATAGGATGAGACTTGCCTTCATAAATATATATTGCATTGTCAAGTCTTTTCATATAGTTTCATCCATTTATATATCTACTTAAAATTCTACATGCAGTATTTTGCAGTTTTTAAAGTATAAATCTTTCTCTTCTTTTGTTAAAATTATTCTTAAGTGTTTTATTCTTTTTAACGCTATTCAGAATGGAGTTCTCTTAATTTCACTTTATTGCTAGTATATAGATATATAATTGATTTTAGTCTTTTTTGTGTCTGTGCTTTCTTTTTTAGAAGATAAGAATTAGTAATAGTAACATATGATTTTAATCTTGTTTCTGATTACTTCCTTAAACTTTGTTAGTTATAGTAGTTTTACTGTGGAATTCTTAGGTTAAGAATAAGGATTCCATAATAGAACTACAAATAGGATCATTTCATATGCAAATAAGGGCAATTTTATTTCTTCTCCAGTCTCATTGTCTTTAAATTTTTTCCCCTTATTTACTACCCAAAACTCCTATGTTGACTAAGAGTGGTGAGAAAGCTGGTGCAGTGGCTCATGCATGTCATCCCAGTTCTTTGGGAGGCCAGGGTGGGTGGATCTCTTGAGGTCAGGAGTTCAAGACTACCCTGGGCAACATGGTGAAACCTTGTCTCTATAAAAACAAATATGGTAGCTGGGCATGATGGCACATGCCTATAGTCCAAGCTGCCAGGGAGGCTGAGGTAGGAGGATTACCTGAGCCTGGGAGGTCAAGGCTGCAGTGAACTATGATTGTGCCACTGCACTCCAGCCTGGGCAACAAAGACCCTGTCTCAAAGAAAAACAAACAAAACCCCCACAAAAACAAAAAAAAAATAAGTGGTGAGAATGGGAATCTATGTCTTACTCCCAACTTCTGGAGAAAGTAAAGCACTAAATCTTTCTCCATTAAGTATGACTTTAGTTGCATGTTTTTGTTAATTGTTTTATAGGTTTCTTTTGTTAGATTAATTAAGTTCTTTTTCATTCTTAGTTTTGGGAGAGTTTTAAAGCCTTGAATGGGTTTTCAGTTTAGTCAAATGCTATTTTTATATCTACTTAGGTGATAATACATTTTAAAATGTAATATATTGAATTGCATTGATTGAATTTTGAGTTATGAAACAGGCCTAGATTTTACGGAAAAATGTGGGGTTCTACTTTGTCATAATATAATGTTATAAGTAAAATTTCGATGCCACAAAAGAAATAGCACTCAAAGATATGTCCTCTCAGCAAGGCAGTTTTAGGCTGGGCCTGTTCGTCACATCGAGTAGGTCTCGACCTGTTCCCCATGAAGCTGCTGTAAAATGAAGCAGCAGGATGCGTCTCTTCCCAAGAGAGGATCCGAGACTTCCTGGAGGAGAACAGTGAATCCTGGCCAAGCCCCCAGAATTGTTATAAGTAAAATTTTGATGCCACAAAAGAAATAGCACTCGAAGATATGTCCTTTCAGCAAGGCAGTTTACTTCTATAGGAGGGTGCGGGTAGCACAGATGGAATAATGATGGTGGCCACAGGCTTGGACAAGGAGGGAAGGGGTACTTATGCCTGACGAGGGGTTGCCCCTGCTGCTGTGTCATCCCATATTGGCTAGGGTTAGACCGCCCAAGCTAGATTAATCCTTATCAGCTATTTAAAAAAGAGTAGGGAGGCTGAGCTGGAGTGGCAGGGTGGATGTTTTGGCGGGAAGGATGGTTACGGGGGTTACAGGCTTGTCAGAGCAGGTAGCCAGGGGTGATCATGTGACCTGGATGCCTCAGGATACAGCTGGTGTGGAGCGGTGGGAGAGGCGGAGCAGATGTGAACTATTGATGAACTGGTGGAGAAGGTTGTTCACTGAAATTACAAGGAATTTAAATTTTAAAATAGAGATTTAAAGAATGAGAGAGTTGAACATGCTGACATACTGATTCTTTGAAGAGAAACTTGAGGTTCACTATAACATAATTTACCTAATTTGCATATTGTTTGATTAGATTTCCTAACATTTTATTAAGAATTGTTGCATTTGAGTCAGCTTAGATAGGTGCCCATCAATGGTCAACTAGATAAAGAAAATGTGGTATATTTACATCATGGAATACTATGCAGCCACAAATAATGAAACCATATCTCTTGCAGCAACATGAATCTAGCTGGAGACATTTATCCTAAGCAAATTAATGCAGGAACAGAAAACTACCCCATATTCTCCCTTGTAAGTGGGAACTAAACATGAGTACACATGGACATAAAAATATAAACAATAGACAGCGGGGCTGACTCGAGATGATAGTGGAAGGAGGGTGAGGGTCAAAACTACCTACCTATTGGGTACTATGCTTACTACCTGGGTGATGAAATAATTTGTACACCAAACCCCAGTGACACACAATTTACCCATTAACAAACTGTACATGTGTACTTTGAAACCAAAATAAAGGTTGAAAAAAAACCATGGGTTGTTACATTTATCTTCGTGAGGAAGATTGGAAAGTAATTTTCTTTTCTTATAATGTCTTCGTAAGGTTTTAGTATTGGTGTTTGTGGCCACATTAAAATGAGCAGGACATTAAGTAATGTCTCTTCAGTTTCCTCTAATGATTTTTTTAGAATCCGTATTTTGATTATTATTTTTTTGAGATGGAGTCTCGCTCTATCGCCCAGGCTGGAGTCCAGTGATGATATCTGGGTTCACTGCAACCTCCGCCTCCTGAGTTTAAGCAATTCCTTCTGCCTCAGTCCCCCAAGTAACTGGGATTTCAGGTGTGCACCACTACATTGGTTAATGTTTTTTTGTATTTTTAGTAAAGACAGGGTTTCGCCATGTTGATCAGGCTGACCTCAGGTGATCCACCTGCCTTGACTTCCCTAAGCTCTGGGATTACAGGCATGAGCCACCGTGCCTGGCCTAGAATCCATATGTATATGTTTTAATTGTACTTTGGGTTCTGGGATACATGTGCACATCCTGCATCCTGCAGGTTTGTTGCATAGGTACATACATGCTATGGTGGTTTGCTGTCTCTGTTCATCCTTCCCCCTGTCGCCTACATCAGGCATTTCTCCTGGTGTTATCCCTCCCCATCCTCTGCACCCCTCCCGCTCCGATATCCCTCCTCTCCCCCCCCAACCTGTCCCCTGAATGTTGTTCCCTTCCCTGTGCCCAGTTGTTCTCATTGTTCATCACTCGCCTGTGAGTGAAAATATGTGGTGTTTGGTTTTCTGTTCTTGTGTCAGTTTGCTGAGAATGATGGTTTGTAGATTTATCCATGTCTCTACAAAGGATATGAACTCATCATTTTTTTATGGCTGCATAGTATTCCATGGTGTATATGTGCCACACTTTCATTCTCCAGTCTGTCATTGATGGGCATTTGGGTTGGTCCCAGGTCTTTGCTATCGTAACTAGTGCCGCAATGAACATACGTGTGCATGTGTATTTATAATAGAACGATTTATAATCCTTTGGGTATATACCCAGTAATGGGATTGCTGGGTCAAATGGAATTTGTATTTCTAGATCCTTGAGGAATTGCCACACTGTCTTCCATAATGGTTGAACTGATTTACATTCCCACCAACAGTGTAAAAAGTGTTCCTTTTTCTCCACATCCTCTCCAGTATCTGTTGTCTCCAGATTTATTAATGGTCGCCATTCTGACTGTCGTGAGATGGTATCTCAATGTGGTTTTGATTTGCATTTCTCTAATGACCAGTGATAATGAGCATTTTTTTCATATGTTTGTCGGCTGTATATATATCTTCTTTTAAAAAGTATCTGTTCATATCCTTCACCCACTTTTGAATGGGTTTGTTTGTTTGTTTTTTTTCTTATAGATCTGCTTTAGTTCTTTGTAGATTCTGGATATTAGCCCTTTGTCAGATGGGTAGACTGCAAAAAACATTTTTTCTATTCTTTTGTTTCATTCTAGTGATTGTTACTTTTGCTGTGCAGAAGCTCTTAAGTATTCCTAGGTATTTTTTTCTCTTTGTAGCAATTGTAAATGTGAGTTCACTCACTATTTGGCTTTCTGTTTGTCTGTTGTTGGTGTATAGGAATGGTTGTGATTTCTGCGCATTGATTTTTTATCTGAGACTTTAGAGAAGTTGCTTATCAGCTTGAGGAGATTTTGGGCTGAGATGATGGGGTCTTCTAAATATAGGATCATGTCGTCTGCAAATAGAGACCATTTGACTTCTTCTTTTCCTAATCGAATGCGCTTTATTTCTTTTTCTTGCCTAATTGCTCTGGCTAGAACTTCCAATACTATATTGAATAGGAGTGGTGACAGAAGGCATCCTTGTTAGTGCCAGTTTTTAAAGGGAATGCTTCTAGTTTTGCCCATTCAGTATGATATTGGCTGTGGGTTTGTTGTAAATAGCTTTTATTATTTTGAGATACGTTCCATCGATACCTAGTTTATTGAGAATTTTTAGTATAAAGGCCTGTTGAATTTTGTCTAAGGTCTTCTCTGCATCCGTTGACATAACCATGTGATTTTTGTGTTTGGTTTTGTTCATGTGGTGGATTACGTGTATAGATTTGCGTGCATATATTGAACCAGGTTTGCATCCCTGGGATGAAGCCTACTTTATTGTGGTGGATAAGCTTTGTGGTGTTGTTGGATTCAGTTTGCCAGTATTTTATTGAAGATTTTTGCATCAATGTTCATCATGGATACTGGCCTATAGTTTTTTTTTTTAGTTGTGCCTTTGCCAGGTTTTGGTATCAGGATGATGTTGGTCTCATAGAAAGAGTTAGGGAGGAGTCCCTCTTTTTCTATTGTTTGGAACAGTTTCAACAGGAATGGTACCAGCTCCTCTTTGTATGTCTGGTAGAATTCAGCTGTGAACCTGTTTGTACCTGGACTTTTTTTTGATTTGGTAGGCTATTAATTGCTGCCTCGACTTCAGACCTTGTTATTGGTCTATTGAGGGTTTCAACTTCTTCCTGGCTTAGTATTGGGAGTGTGCAAGTGTCCAGGATTTTATCCATTTCTTTGAGATTTACTGGTTTATGTGCATAGAGCTGTTTGTAGTAATCTCTCATTGTAGCTTGTATTTTTGTGGCATTGGTTGTGATCTCCCCTTAATCATTTTTTATTGCACCTATTCGATTCTTCTCTCTTTTCTTTTTTATTAGTCTAACTAGCAGTCTGTCTATTTTGTTGATCTTTTCAAAAAACCAGTTCCTGGATTTATTTTTTTGAAGGGTGTTTTGTGTCTCTATCTCCTTCAGTTCTGCTCTGATCTTAGTTATTTCTTGTCTTCTGCTTGCTTTTGAGTTTTTTTGATGTTGCTCCTCTAGCTCTTTCAATTTCAACGATAAGTTGTTGATTTTAAATCTTTCCTTGTTTCTCATGTGGGCATTTATTGCTATAAATTTCCCTCTAGACACTGCTTTAAATGTGTCCCATAGATTCTGGTACGTAGTGTCTTCTTTCTTGTTGGCTTTGAAGAACATTTTTTTGTTCATCCTTCATTTCATTGATTATCCCTTTGTCATTCAGGAGCAAGTTGTTCAGTTTCCATGTGATTGTGCGGGTTTTAGTGCTTTTCTTAATCCTGAGTTCTAATTTGATTGCGCTGTTGTCTGAGAGACTGTTATGATTTCCATTCTTTTGCATTTTCTGAGGAGTGACTTACTTCCAATTACATGGTCAATTTTAGAGTAGGTGCAATGTGGTGCTGAGAAGAATGTATATTCTGTGGATTTGGGGTGGAGATTTCTGTAAATGTCTATTAGGTCCGCTTGGTCCAGATCTGAGTTCAAGTCCTGGATATCCTTGTTAATTTTCTGTCTCATTGAAATGTCGAATATTATCAGTGGAGTGTTAAAGTAGGTGCAGTGTGGTGCTGAGAAGAATGTATATTCTGTGGATTTGGGGTGGAGATTTCTGTAAATGTCTGTTTGGTTTGCTTGTTCCAGATCTGAGTTCAAGTCCTGGATATCCTTGTTAATTTTCTGTCTTGTTGAAATGTCGAATATTATCAGTGGAGTGTTAAAGTCTCCCACTATTATTATGCAGGAGTCTAAGTCTCTTTGTAGGTCCTTAAGAACTTACTTTATATATCTGGATACTCCTGCATTGGGTGCATGTATATTTGGGATAGTTAGTTCTTGTAGTTCCATTGATCTTTTTACCATTATGTAATGCCCTTCTTTGTCTCTTTTGATCTTTGTTGGTTTAAAGTACGTTTTATCAGAGACTAGGATTGCTACCCCTGTTTTTTTTTTGCTCTCCATTTGCTTGGTAAATCTTCTTCCATCCCTTTATTTTGAGTCTGTGTGAGTCTTTGCATGTGAGATGGGTCTCCTGAATACAGCACACCAATGGTTCTTGACTTTTTATCCAGTTTGCCAGACTCTGTCTTTCAATTGGGGCATTTAGGCCATTTACATTCAACGTTAATATTGTTATGTTTGAATTTGATCCTGTCATTTTTTTACTGGTTGGTTGTTTTGCCTGTTAGTTGTCACAGTTTCTTCATTGTGTCATTGTTCTTTATCATTTGGCACATTTTTGCAGTGGCTGATACTGGTTGTTCCTTTCCATGGTTAGCACTTCCTTCAGGAGCTCTTGTAAGGTAGGTCTTGTAGTGACGAAATCTTTCAGCAATTGCTTGTACATAAAGGATTTTATTTCTCCTTCGCTTATGAAGCTTAGTTTGGCTGGATATGAAATTCTGGGTTGAAAGTTCTTTTCTTTAAGGATGTTGAATATTGGCCTCCAACTCCCTTCTAACTTGTAGGGTTTCTGCTGAGAGATCTGCTGTGAGTCTGATGGTCTTTCCTTTGTGGGTGACTTGACCTTTTCTCTGGCTGCCCTCAGGATTTTTACCTTCATTTCAACCCTGGTGAATCTGACAATTAGGTGCCTTCGGGTTGCTCTTCTGGAGGAGAATCTTTGTGGTGTTCTCTGTATTTCCTGGATTTGAATTTTGGCCTGCCTTGTTAGGTTGGGGAAGTTCTCTTGGATAATATCCCGAAGAGTGTTTTCCAACTTGGATTCATTCTCTCTGTCACATTCAGGTACGCCGATCAAGTGTAGATTAGATCTTTTCACATAATCCCATAGTTCTTGGAGGTTTTGTTTGTTTCTTTTCACTCTTTTCTCTATTCTTGCCTTCTCATTTTATTTCATTGATTTGATCTTCTATCTCTGGTATCATTTCTTTTACTTGATCGATTTGGCTCTTGAAACTTGTGTATGCCTTGTGAAGTTCTCATGCTGTGTTTTTCAGCTTCATCAAGTCATTTATATTCTTCTCTGAACTGGTGATTCTGGTTAGCCTGTTGTCTAGCCTTTTTACAAGGTTTTCAGTTTCTTTACATTGGGTTAGAACATGTTCCTTTAGCTCAGAGAAGTTTGTTATTACCTACCTTCTGAAGCCTGCTTCTGTCAATTCGTCAAACTCATTATCTGTCTTGTTTCCTTGATGGTGAGGAGTTGTGATCCCTGGGAGGAGAAAAGGGGTTATGGTCTTTGATGGTTTCATCCTTTATGCACTGGTTTCTTCCCGTCTTTGTGGATTCATCTCCCTTTGGTCTTCTAAGTTGGTGCTTTCGGGAGTAATCTCAGTGGACTTTCTGTTGAGGTTGGACTATATCTTTTTTGGCCTGTAGAGGCGCTGCTGGGCTGCCTTGGATTCAGTCAGGCTGCTGGGTGGGTGGTTCTCCCCTTTGGTTTGTTTGCAGATTAGATTAGCCCCGCCTTCCCAATGGCATCTTTCCTTCCCCGAGCTTGATCTTCCCAGTTGGGGTCCAACTGGTGTATTCGCTGCAAGCTCTCTAGCCTGTGGGCTTCAGTTTGAGTTTTGTGTGGGTGGGACCTGCCAGGCCTTATGTCCTGTTTCCCTGCTTTCAACTATGCCTCTTTCTGTTGGATGGTCTGTCCTGCCGGCCTTGGTCCAAACTTCTGCCCAGGTCCCTTTGACAAGTGGGGCACAAGGCAGGAGCAGTAGTGCAGATTTGAATTGACAACGCATGGTGCCCCCCAGTCTGGCGGGGCTCTCATGGACTGTGAGTTGTAGGAGGGTTGAGGTAAGCACAGGATCCAAATCGGAGCACTGAGGAGGGTGAAGTCCCCGACCCTCCGAACCGGCTGCACATTCCAGGTGGGGACGTGCCCTGCCCTGTGTTGGCTCACTCTCCCTGGGTCACTCTCGCCCTGCTTCTGCTCCTTCCCTGGGCTATTATTTTCAGAGTCCTATGAGTCCCACCAAAACTGCCACCTCGCTTGGAATCATGAAGTCCTCTAGCCCTCTCTCATTTACTCGGAGCTGCATTCCTGTGTTGCCTCCTCTTGGCCATCTTGGCTCTCGCCCCCCGCCGCCCCGGAATCCATATTTTTGTTTTTATTTTTTTACTTTTTTTGAGACGGAGTCTTGCTCTGTCGCCAGGCTGGAGTGCAGTGGCGCAATCTCGGCTCCTGGGTTCAAGTGATTCTTCCGCCTCAGCCTCCCGAGTAGCTGGGACCACAGGCACGTGCCACCGTGCCTGGCTAATTTTTGTATTTTTAGTAGAGACGGGATTTCACCATGTTGGCCAGGATGGTCTGGATCTCTTGACCTCGTGATCCGCCTACTTCGGCCTCCCAAAGTGCTGGGATTATACGCATGAGCCACCGCGCCCGGCCCAATCCATATTTTTTAATCCTTTAATGTTTTGGTAGAATTCACTTGTGAATTTATCAGTGAAACAACTTGGTCTGTTTTCTTTATGGTAAATTACTAATTCAATGTCTTTAATAGATATATGGATATTCAGGTGGTATAAATATACATATATTTGGATACAGTCTCACTCTGTTGCTCCTGCTGGAGTGCAATGTGCAATGGCGTGATCTCGGCTCATTGCAACCTCCGCCTCCCAGGTTCAAGCTATTCTCGTGTTTCAGCCTCCCAGGTACCTGGGACTATAGGCACGCGCCACCATGCCTGCCTAATTTTTGTATTTTTAGTAGAGATGGGGTTTCACTGTGTTGGCTAGGCTGGTCTCGAACTCCTGACCACCCGCCTCGGCCTCCCAAAGTACAGGGGTTACAGGTGTGAACTACTGGGCCCAGCCAGGTTATGTATTTTTTGAATGAGCTGTGGTAGTTTGTATTTTTGAGATGGAATCTCACTCTGCCTCAGGCTGGAGTGCAGTGGTGTGATCTCAGCTCATTGCAACCTCTGCCTCCCAGGTTTAAGCAATTTTCCTGTCCTATGCTCTCCAGTAGCTGTGACTATAGGCGGGGACTAATATGGGGTTTCACCATATTAGGCTGGTCTCCAATCCTGACCTCAAGTGATCCACCTGCTTTGGCCTCCCAAAATGCTGGGATTACATGCGTGAGCCAACACGCCTGGCCCTTTTTTTTTTTTTTTTCGAGACAGGGTCTCATTCTGTCGCTCAGATTGGAGTGCAGTGGTGCAAACTCCGCTCACCGCCAATCTTGCCTCCCAGGCTCAAGTGATTCTGCAACCTCGGCCTCCCAAGTAGCTAGGATTACAGGCTCACGCCACTACTGCCAGCTAATTTTTGTGTTTTTAGTATATATGGGGTTTTGCTGTGTTCACCAGGCTGCTCTCGAACTGCTGACCTCAAATGATCCACCCGCCTCTGCCTCCCAAAGTGATAGGGTTACAGGCATGAGCCACCACACCCAGCCTCTATATTCTTTGGTAGTTTGTATCTGTTAAGGAATTAAAAGATACAAGGAAGATAAGAAACGATATTAAGGAAGTTATTTCATTGATTTTTGGTTTGGTGTTTATTATTTTCTTTTTTCTGCTTGCTTTTTGTTTAATTTGTTCTTTTTCTAGTTTCTTAACTCCAAGTCACTGAATTGAGTTTTTTTTCAAATCAGCATTTTGTGCTGTTTTTTCCACATACATTTTTTGGTGCCACCCCAAAAATTTTGACATTTTCATTTTGATTCTGTTCAAAATACTTTCTAATTTCCCTCTTGATTTCTTTTTGGTCCTGGAGTGTGCTATTTAGTTTACATATATTTAGGGATATTCCAGAGATCTTTCTGTGATTGTTACCTATTTTGATTCTCATATGGTCAAAGAATATAGTTTGTATGAATTTCATTTTTTGAAAATTGGTTCAGGATTGTTTTATGGCCCAGAATATGGTATGTCTTGGTAAATGTTCAGTGTGTTCTTTAAAAGATGTGTGTTCTGCCATTGTTGGCTGAAGAGTTATAAAATATCAGCTAGGTCAAATACGTCTTGAGTTTTCAAGTCTTTTATATCCTTAAGTGATTTTTCTATCCATGTCTATCATTTATGGGGAAAGATATACTGAAGTCTTTCAGTCTAATTGTGAATTAGTTTTCCTTGAAATTCCATTAATTTTTGCCTAAGTTAATATTTTTTAAATTGCATTTTAGGTTTTGGGGTACATATGAAGAACATGCAAGATTGTTGCATAGGTACACACGTGGCAGTGTGATTTGCTGCCTTCCTCCCCATCACCTATATCTGGCATTTCTCCCCATGCTATCTCTCCC
>CAUYQU010031390.1:0-16141 GCA_963574635.1 Cheracebus regulus
CGGCCAAAAGAATTGCGCTGGCGACCCGTTTGGCTCCTTCGCCGGGAATCTCCCAGTCTGTGGGCATCAAAAATTCGTCTGCAATTGCGGCATCCACTCGCTCTCTGCGCTTTCACTGGGAGCTACAATCCTGAGCTGCTGCTACGCGGCCCTCTTGGATCTCTCTCTCCATTCTATCTATACTTTTATACATATTGGCCATCCCCACTTCCCCTGGCCCCCACTACCTTTCCCAGCCTTTCATAACCATCATTCTACTACTCTCTGTCTCCGTGAATTCAATTGTTTTGAGTTTTAAATACTACAAATAATTGAGAATATGTAAAGTTTGTTTTTCTGTGCCTAGATTATTTCACTTAACATAATGACTTACAGTTCTATCCATGTTGTTTCAATGACAGGATCTCATACTTTGTTTTAGGGCTGAATAAGACTCCACTGTGTATATATACCAGATTTTCTTTATTCATTCGTGTCTATTGATGGACACTCAGGTTACTTCCAAATCTTGGTTACTGTGAATAGTGCTGCAATAATCATGAGAGTGCAGATAACTATTTGATATATTGATTTCCTTTCTTTGGGGTACCTATTTAGAAGTGGAATAGCTGGATTATATGGTAGCTCTCTATTTAGTTTTTTTCTTTTTTGAGACAGTGTCTCACTCTGTCACCCAGGCTGGAGTGCAGTGGCAAGATCTTGGTTCATTGCAACCTCTGCCTCCTGGGTTCAAGCCATTCTATTGCCTCAGCCTCTTGAATAGCTGAGATTATAGGCGCCCGCCACCATGCCCGGCTAACCCAGCTAGTTTTTAATTATTTGTAGAGACAGGGTTTCCTCATGTTGTCTAGGCTGGTCTTGAACTCCTCAACCCAAGTGATCCTTCTGCCTTGGCGTCTCAAAGTGCTGGGACTGCAGGTACAAGGCACTGTGCCTGGTCAGAAATTTTTTTTAAGGGTTTCTCCTTTGTAAATTTTTTATTCATATCTTGAATTGATTTTCTGAGTTTCTTGTATTGGTTTTCAGATTTTTCTTGCATCTTATTGATTCTTAAAATTAATATTTTGAATGTTTTATCTGGGATTTTGTGGATTTCATTTTGGTTAAGATCTGTTGCTGCAGGATCATTGTGTTCTTTTGACAGTGTCATATTACCTTGCTTTTTGATGTTTTCTGTGTCTTTTCATTGATTTTTGTGCATATGTTGTAACAGTCACTTCTTACCTTTGAATTTACTTTCATAGGGGAGATTTTTTTCCTGAAGATGTGACTATAATGTTAGTTGGGCAGGACCCTTTGGCCTTGCTTCTGGGTGCGTTCAGTAGTGAAG
Organism: Cheracebus regulus; assembly: GCA_963574635.1. NCBI lineage: Eukaryota > Metazoa > Chordata > Mammalia > Primates > Pitheciidae > Cheracebus > Cheracebus regulus. The sequence continues at coordinate 1,331 of CAUYQU010031390.1, forward strand.
TCTCTGTATGATTTCTTTTGAGACAGCTCTTTTTCCCAGGCTGGAGTGCAGTGGCACATTCATAATTTGCTGCAGCCTCAAAGTCCTGGATGTAAGTGATCTTTCTGCCTCAGCCTCTTGAGGACTACAGGCATGTGCTATCATGCCTGGCTAATTTTCAAATTTTCTTGTGGAGATGGGGGTTTCATTATATTGCCCAAGCTGGTCTTGAACTCCTGGTCTTAAGCAATCCTCTCTCCTTGGCCTCCCAAAATGTTAGGATTACAGGCATGAGCTACCATGCCCAGTCTCTGTTTGATTTCTTTGGCTATAAATAGCACTAATGATATCTGTAGTTTTCTTGATGTCTTAGCTTGGGTTTATTGGTGGAGGCTGAAGTTGTACTGGGGAATGGAATGCCTAATAGGCCTGTCTTTAGGTTTCAGTGATAGTGATGGTGGGCTAAGCATATCTGTCCATGTGCCCTGGGGCAGCATGTGCCGGTACCTGTGTTGGCAGTTCCAGGCAGGTTGATTCTTGGGCTTCTGAGTGACTTTCTCAGATGCCTGTTGTAATGGTGTATCAAGTGGGTGAGCTGGCTCTCGAGCTCCTGGGCAATTGGCATGGCATAGTTTATGGTGGTAGTAGTTTTGTTGAGATACTCTTCTGGGTCCTGAGCACTATGTGTTTGTATTAGCAGTGGTTGCAATGGGATCCAGGCCAGTAAGGTGGTATTTGCAGGTATGAGGCAGCTGAGATGGTAGTGGTAGGGTGTTATCCCTGACCTCTGTCCCCTGGGAGAAATACTCTGGTGTTTCAGAGTGTTTCAGGTAGTGGATTTGGTTGTGGAACCGTGTGGTTCCTGCACTGTTTGTTGGGGGCCAGGGCAAAGTCTGGTAGTGCTGGACTGGGAAGGCTTGCACTCAGGTCCCCACAGTGGTGTTATGCTATGATAGGCAGGGTGGAATGATCTTCAGACTGCTGACAAAATGCTTGGGTGAGGAATGAGTGCCACTGTGGTAAGATCCTGCCATGGCGAAGTTGGGCCTGGTCCCAGGAGTGACTTGTGTTCCTTTCATGCCCCAGTCCAGATGGACCTCCTTTCCCTTGTCCTTGCTGTTCATTCAGACCTCTGCTTGCCTAGTCCCTAAGTCATCCCCAGGTCAGTTCGTATCAGCCCAATCCAGCTCAAGACTTAAGCCTCCAGGGCAATTTATTGTGCTCAAATCCTGGGGGTGGTGCTTGCTTCTAGCACTGGTGGTGGCTGCATCCCACACCAGGCAGGGTCACCCCCGTCGCTGCCCCGCTCCCCCACCCCTGCTCACACCCTGGCTCTACAAATAGCAGCCCGTTTCCCTAATGGCTAGGATTGGCCCTGTTGCTTCCCCATACTGCTCACAGTTAAGAGCTGGGATCCTGCATCGTGTCTTGTTATAGCTGCTTAGGTTTAAAAAATGGCATGGGACACAGAACATGTTCCCTCCCTGAAACAGTTCCTTCTCACAGTCTTCCAGTCATTCCCTAAGTTAGATTTAGGGCTTGAGAAGGTCAGGGTGCACTACTGAGGACTGGATTGTACTAATCCCCATGTGGAAGTGGACCACAGAAAAATACTCACTCTCTCCCATGTTGGGGAATCACTCCTGGTTCCTGGCATGTCCCAGCCACACAGGCTGTTTTCCTTTTGCTTCCTAGATTTTGGTTTTTGCTATCACTTTTCTGTTGGACTCCTGTGTTCCCTCTGGGATAATATGTTCAGAGTGTCAATGCCTACACAGCTTTAGCTCTTGTTAAATGGATGAGGCATGCTTGAAATTCTTTCAGTCATCCATCTTTTCCTGATCTTGTCTCTTCTGCCCCATTCCCCAGGTTCCTCCAGGGTCTCACAGTTCTCCTGTATGTGTGGGAAAGGTAGTTTTCTTTCTGTCCAATACTGCTTCTCCTCTGTTCACCCAGATGAGATTTCTTCTAGTATTGCTACTGATAGTGGTTCTGTGGAACATTTTATAGCAGAGAAAATCAGGGCTGAGGGAGCTCCAAAAAGGTTAGAACACCAGATTAGAAAACCTTAACTACTCTACTTGTCTTGATTCAGGAGAATTAGAGTTGATGTTGGATGGGTTTGTTGGTTTCTTTTCCACTTATCTATGAGAATGAAGAACTTACTGCCTTTCTTCTTAGTTGGTCTAATATTTATCATTTTAATTATTTTTAATTGTACAATTCACTGGCATTAAATATATTTATAATGTATCTTGATCATTACTACCCTATGCCCAAAACTTTTTCATCATCCCCAACAAAACTCTGTATCCAAAAAATAAAACCCTCTATATGTACATGGAGCAATCAGATTGGACCCCTATCTCACACCATATAAAACAGTTAAATGCATCAAAGATCTTAAAGTTAACAGCTAAAATTATAAAACTCTTAGGAGAAAACATTGGGGCTAATTTTCATGACCTTGGATTTGGCAGTGATTTCATAAATACAATGTAGAAAGCACAGGCAAAAAAAGATTAAGTAAGTTGGACTTCATTAAAAATTTAAAAATTTTGTACATCAGAGGTCACTATCAGCTGGGTGTGGTTGCTCACACCTGTAATCCCAGCACTTTGAGAGGCTGAGGTGGGTGGATCACTTGAGGTCAGGAGTTCGAGACCAGCCTGGCCAACATGGTGAAACCCTGTCTCTACTAAAAATACAAAAATTAGATGGGTGTGTTGGTGTTTGCCTGTAGTCCCAGCTACTTAGAAGGCTGAGACAGGAGAATCATCATGAGCCCGGGAGGCAGAGGTTGTAGTGAGCTGACATTGCGCCACTGCACTCCAACCTGGGCGAAAGAGTGAGACTTCATCTCAACCCCCCAGCACTACCCCCTGCCCCACCCGCCAAAACAAAGGTCACTATCAGAGTGAAAAGACAACTCAGAATGGGAGGAAATATTTGCAAATCATATGACTGTGAGGGTTTAATATTCAGAATGTGTAAATAACTTTTACTAAGCAGCAAAAAGAAAACCCAGTGAAGAAATGAACAAAGGCCTTCAATAGCCATGACTTTACTTTTTTAAATTTAAATTTAAATTTTTTGAGACAAAGTCTTACTCTGTTGCTCAGGCTGGAGTGCAGTGGTGTGATTGTGGCTCACTGCAGCCTTGATCTCCCAGGCTCAAGTGATCCTCCCACCTCAGTCTTCTGAGTAGCTAGGATGACAGACTCTTACTACCACATGTGAGAGAGAGTGCACGAGCGTGTGTGTGTGTGTGTGTGTGTGTGTGTGTGTGTATGTAGAGTCGGGGGTCTCACTGTGTTGCTTAGGCTGGTCTTGACCTCCCGGGCTCAAGTGATCCTTTCACTTTTATTTTTATTTTTAGTAGAGACAACATCTCGCTAATGTTGCCCAAGCTGGTTTAGAACTCCTGAGCTCAAGCAATCCTACCTGCCTTGGCCTCCTGAAGGACTGCGGATTATAGGCCTGATTCACTGCACCTGACCTAGTTTCTTTGTTTTAACTTCTCCCCATTTGTCTTTTGAGTTTCCCTAAAAATTCCTTCTTAAACAGAGTCTGTCTTGCTGCTTTCTCAGTTGTCATTCACTATTATTATACTGGAAGCCTATTGATGTAGTGTTAAGAAATTAGGGAGGGGAAGTGTTTTGTAATCACATGATTAAATCTCTCTTTTTTTTTAGTGGCCCTGGGTCCCTGAACTGTGACTATCAGAAGTGTTTCTTAGCCCCTTGCCTTCTCCCTTGGATGAGATAAGAAGGCTATAAGCCTCAGGGCTATTCTAACTGTACTTCCTCTAGATAGATAATGATAGATTTTTCTAATTGTCCTTCCTCTAGGTAGATAATGATAGATTTCAATATTGTTTCTTTCCCCTCCTCCTGCTCAAGGGACAAGGAGATTTTTCTCAAATATTTGCAGTGAAAATATACTAAAACCCTTGTAGGATTCCTGGAGGTAAAACCTAGGAAAGTGTAGGGACCCCTCTAAGACTGGAATATCAGGATTTTTTAACTCTCAAACTAATCCATATTTGGCCTCCAGAAGTTGTCAGTTTCTACTTGAGTGTTCCTGTTCTAGGAAAGCTGTGATTTTCTGTATCTGCCTGTCTTTCTAGTTTCTTTTGGTGATGGTTTGCCTTGTGACCTCAGTTTTTGGATTAATCTAAATTAATTACTGATTTTCAGTTTTTTCAGTGTTTTTTATTGTCAGGATAGAAGTGAGGACTTCCAAGATCCTTGCATGTTATAGCTGACTGTTGAGTTTTGTTAGTTTTTTTTTTTTTTTTCTTTTTTTGGAGGGGGATAGAGCCTTGTTGCCCAGGCTGGAGTGCAGTGGTGTGATCTTGGCTCACTGCAAACTCCGCCTCCCGTGTTCAAGCCGTGCTCCTGCCTCAGCCTCCCAGGTAGCTGGGATTACAGGTGCCTGCCACCTTGTCTGGCTAATTTTTTGTATTTTTAGTAGAGACAGGGTTTCATCATGTTGGCCAGGCTGATCTCGAACTTCTGAAGTGCTGGGATTATAGGCGTGAGCCACTGTGCCCAGCCTGTTTTTTCTTTTAGTAAAAATAACCCCACATAAACTGTCATGGGTGTCGGTGGCTTTATGTACTCCTTTGTTCAAAATGCTTGTGAAATACCTCCCAGGTCTTAGTCTTTGTGAGGATCAGGCTCGCTTTCAATTGGATGTTTTAGGAATTGGTTTTAAAATGATTTGTTTTTCTTATTATTAGCACCTTATATTTAGTTGCTGCTGTGCTTATTTGGATAGTGTGGTAAGCACAGGGGCTTAGGCATGAGAAATGTAACTAGAGATCTCTCATAATTTTATGTGTTTAAAAAGTGTTTTATTTAAAAACACTTTGAAATAATTGCAAGTGAGTAGATAAAGAAACTGTAATATATATATATGTGTGTCATATATATAATTTATATATGATGGAATACTACTCAGCTATAAGTAGGAATGAATTAATGGCATTTGCAGTAACCTGGGTGGGATTGGAGACTATTATTCTAAGTGAAGTAACTCGAGGTTGGAAAACCAAACATCATATGTTCCCACTCAAAAGTAGGAGCTAAGCTATAAGGATGCAAAGGCATAAGAATGACACAGTGGCCTTTGGGGACTCAGAGGGAACGGTTAGGAAGGGGGAGAGGGATAAAAGACTACAGATTGGGTTAATGTATACTGCCTGGGAGGTGGGTGCACCAAAATCTCACAAATTACCACCGAAGAACTTACGTAACCAGATACCACCCATTCCCCAAAAACCTGTGGAAATAAAAAATTAAAAAAAAGAAATATTGCAAACGTAAATATGACAGTAACAAAGATGGTAAAGAACAAGATGAAAAATTTTGGAAAATGTATGCTGTATTACCTGAAAGTACTTTTCTGGACATCTTAGCTTATCTTTAGTCCATTTAAATATTGTTAGTTTTAGCCAGGCACATGCTTGTAATAGCACCTTGGGAGCTTAGGTGGGTGGATCACTTGAGGCCAAGAGTTTGAAACCAGCCTGGCCAACATGGTGACTCCCTGTTTCTACTGAAAATATAAAAATTAGCTGGGTGTGTGGGTACACGCCTGTAATTCCGGCTGCTTAGGAGGCTGAGGCAGGAGAATCGCTTGAACCTGGAAGGGAGAGGTTGCAGTGAGTCAACATCATGCCACTGCACTCCAGCATGGGTGAGTGAGTGAGACTCCATCTAAAAAAAAAGTATTGTTAGTTTTGAGGCTTAACTACTAGGGTAAGTACTTTTCTACTCATTAAATTCTATTAGTGACTGTACCTTGATTTCCTCAAAAGGATGCAGTAGAGAGTAGGCTTTTGATTGGAGATAGACTTCCTGATTTTCCACTTAGTATTTATAAGTGCAAATTATTATTTTTTGGTGGCAGGGTGTCACTGTATTGCCTAGGTTGGAGTGCAGTGGCTTGATTCTGGCTCACTGTAGCCTTGACTTCCTAGGGTCAAGCGATTTTCCCACCTCAGCCCCCTAAGTAGCTGGGACTACAGACATGTACTACCACACGTGGCTAATTTTTAAAAATTCTGTAGAGATGGGGTCTCACTATGTTGTTCTGGCTTGTCCTGAACTCTTGGGCTCAAATCATCCTCCTACCTCAGCCTCCCTAAGTGCTGGGATTACAGGTGTGAGCCACTGCACCTAGCCAGAAGTGTAAGTTATTTAACTCCTTTATTTCATTCAGCAAATAAATGTCTTTCTGAGCCTCAGTTTCCTGTAATAAGGTTCTTATAAGTTTCAGATCAGGTCAGTGTGCATTAAATGTACATGTTAGAATTTAGTAAGGTTAGTAAGAAAGGCCAAGACATGTGGACCTATTATGAAAAATTCCAGCATTTACCCTAAGAGATGCTTTTTCAGTGGTTGAAATTTGGTGACATGGAGGAAGTGTATATGGACTTGTGTCACATTTGGGAGTAAAATTAAGACATGAAATTTGAACAAAAAAGAAAAATGTGAGTATATAGCAGGTGTATATGTTTATGGTATTTATGAGATTTTGAGACAGGCATGATATGTGTACTAATCACATCATGTAAAATGGGATATTCATCCCCTTAAGCACGTGTACTTTAAGTTAAAAAACAATTCAGTTTTACTCTTTCAGGTATTTACAAATGCACAATTAAATTAATTTAATACAACAAATAATACATCAGTTAGGTTAGATCTCAAACTCCCGACCTCAAATGATTAGTTAATTAGATTAATTAATGTATTATTTACTGTATACACCCTGTTGTGCTATCAAATACTAGGTCTTTTGTTGTTTTTGAGACGGAGTCGTGCTCTGAAGTGCCTAATGTCTCGATCTCGGCTCACTGCAACCTCTGCTTCCTGTATTTAAACAATTCTCCTGCCTCAGCCTTCTGAGTAGCCAGGATTACAGGTGCCCGCCACCAAGCTCAGCTAATTTTTGTGTTTTTAGTAGAGACAGGGTTTCACCATGTTGGCCAGGCTGATCTCGAACTCCTGACCTTGTGATCCACCTGCTTTGGCCTCCCAAAGTACTGGGATTACAGGCGTGAGCCATCGCTCCCAGCCAAATACTAGGTCTTATTCATGCTTTCTAGCTATATATTTTTTTGTACCCATTAAACATCACCACATCCTGCCCCCCCACCACATTACTCTTCTCAGCCTCTGGTTACCATCCTTCTATGCTGTATCTCCATGAGTTTAATTGTTTTGGTTTTTAGATCCCACAAATAAATTAGAATATGCAATGTTGGTCTTTCTGTGCCTGACTTGTTTCACTTAGCATAATAACCTCTGGTTCCATCCATGTTGTTGCAAATGACAGGATCTCATTTTTTTATGGCTGAATAGTACTCCATTTTGTGTCAGTACCACATTTTAAAAATCCATTTATCTGTTGATGGATACTTACGTTGCTTCCAAATCTTGGCTATTGGGGACAGTGCTGTAATAAACATGGGAATGCAGGTATCTTTTTGATATGCTGATTTGCTTTTTTTCTGGTATACACCTAAGCAGCTGGATTGCTGGATCATATAGTAGCTCAATTTTTAGTTTTTTAGTCACCTTCAAACTGTTCTTTATAGTGGTTGTCCTAATTCACATTCCTGCCAACTGTGTACGAGGGTTTCCTTTTCTCTACATCATTGTCAACATTTGTTATTGCCTGTCTTTTGGATATAAGCCATTTTAACTGGGGTGAGATGGTATCTCATGGTAGCTTTTATTTGCATTTCTCTGATGATCAGTGATTGTAGAGCAATTTTTCATATGCCTATTTGCAAATTTGTGTGTCTTCTTTTGAGGAATGTGTATCCAAATTTTTTTTGCCATTTTTGATTAGATTATTAGATTTTTATTCTGTAGAATCATTTGAGCTCCTTACATATTCTGGTTCTCTTTTTAGATGGGTAGTTTGCAAATACTTTGCCTCATTCTAAGGGTTGTTTGTTCACTTTGTTGACTGTTTCCTTTGTGGTGCAAAAGCTTTTTAACTTGATGTGATCCAATTTGTCAATTTTTGTTTGGTTACCTGTGCTTGTGGGGTATTGTTCAAGAAAATTTTGCCCAGACTAATGGCCTGGATAGTTTCCCCAATGTTTTCTTATAGAAGATTCATAAATTGAAGTTTTAGGTATAAGTCTTTAATCCATTTTGATTTTATGTATATGGCAAGAGATAGGGGTCTTGTTTCTTTTTCTTTTCTTTTCTTTTTTTCTTTCTTTTTTTTATTTGAGGCAGAGTTTCACTCTTGTTGCCCAGACTGAAGTGCAGTAGCATAGTCTCGGCTCACTGCAACCTCTGCCTCCCGGGTTCAAGCAATTCTCTTGCCTCAGCCTTCTGAGTAGCTGGGATTACAGGTGCCCACCTTTAATCTAATTTTTGTAATTGTAGTAGAGACGGGGTTCACTGTGTTGGCCAGGCTGGTCTTGAACTCCTGAACTCAGGTGATCTGCTCGTCTTGGCCTCCTAAAGTGCTGGGATTACAGGTGTGAGCTACCACACCCGGTCTGGAGTCTAGTTCCATTCTTCTGTATATGGATATCCAGTTTACCGGGCACCATTTATTTATATTTAATTTATTTTGAGACAGAGTCTCATTCCATCACCCAGGCTGAAGAGCAGTAGTGTGATCTCTAGGTTCACTCCAACCTCCATTTCCCTGGTTCAAGCAATTCTTCTGCCTCAGCCTCCTGAGTAGCTGGAGTTACAGATGTGTACCACCATGCCCAGCTAATTTTTATATTTTGAGTAGAGACGGGGTTTCATCATGTTGGCCAGGCTGGTCTCGAACTGCTGACCTCAAATGATCCACCCACCTCAGCCTCCCAAAGTGCTGGCATTACAGGTGTGAGCCACTGTGCACAGCCCAGCACCATTTATTTTTACTTTATTTTTTTGAGAGAGAGTCTCACTATGTTGCCCAGGCTGGAGTGCAGTGGTACTATCTCAGCTCACTGCAACCTCTGCCTTCTGGGTTTAGGTGATTCTCCTGCTTCAGCCTCCCAAGTAAGTATCTGGGATTACAGGTGCCTACCACGATGCCCAGCTAATTTTTGTATTTTTAATAGAGACAGGGTTTCACCATGTTGGCCAGGCTGGTCTTGAACTCCTGACCTCAGGTGATCTGCCCACCTTGGCCTCCCAGAGTGCTGGGATTACAGGCGTGAGCCATGGCGCCCAGCCTGGAATCTAGTTTCATTCTTCTGTATATGGATATCCAGTTTTCCTGGCACCTTTTATTTATTTATATTTATTTATTTATTTATTTTTGAGACAGAGTCTCATTTCATTGCCCAGGCTGGAGTGCAGTGGTGTGATCTAGGTTCACTGCAACCTCTGCCTCCTGGGTTCAAGCAATTCTCCTGCCTCAGCCTCCTCACTAGCTGGGATTACAGGCGTGTACCACCATGCCCAGCTAATTTTTGTATTTTTAGTAGAGACAGGGTTTCACCACGTCGGCCATGCTGGGCTCAGACTCCTGACTTCAAATGATCCACCCGCCTCATGCTTCCAAAGTGCTGGGATAACAGGCGTGAGCTACCGTGCCCAGCCCCAGCACCATTTATATTTTATTAATTTTTTTGAGAGAGAGTCTCACTGTGTTGCCCAGGCTGGAGTGCAGTGGCGCTATCTCAGCTCATTGCAACCTCTGCCTCCTGGGTTCAAGCGATTCTTCTGCCTCAGCCTTCCGAGTATCTGGGATTACAGGCACCTGCCACCATGGCTGGCTGATTTTTGTACTTTCAGTGTAGATGAAGTTTCACCATGTTGGCCAGGCTAGTCTCAAACTCCTGACCTCAAATGATTGTCTACCTTGGCTTTCCAAAGTTCTGAGGTTACAGGTGTGAGCCACTGTGCCTGATCCCCATCATCATTTATTGAGCCTTTCTTTTCCCCAGTGTATGTTCTCGGCACCTTTGTAGAAAATGAGTTCACCGTAGATATGTGGATTTGTTTCTGAGTTCTCTATTCTGTCCATTGGTTTATGTGTCTCTTTTTATGCCAGAATCATGCTGTTTTAGTTACTATAACTCTGTGGTATAATTTGAAGTCTGATAGTGTGATTCTTCTAGTTTTGTTCTTTCTGCTTAGTATAGTTTTGGGAATTTTGGAACTTTTGTGTTTCCATGTAAGTTTTAGGATTTTTTTTTCTCTTTGTGTGAAGAATGTCTTTGGTATTTTGATAGGGATTGCATTGAATTTGTAGATTGCTTTGGGTAGTATGGACATTTTAACAATATTGATTCTTCCAATCCATGAACATGGAGTATCTTTCCATTTTTTTTTGTGTCCTCTTCACTTTCATTCATCAATGTTTTGCAGTTTTTATTATAGAAATCTTTAGTTCTTTGGTTAATTCTTAGGTATTTAATTTTATTTATGGTTATTGTAAATGAGATTCCTTTTTAAATTTCCTTTTCAGATTGGTCACTGTTGACATATAGAAATGTTGCTGATTTTTGTATGTTGATTTTCTATACTGACAGTTTACTGAATTTATCAGTTCTAATAGTTTTTTTATAGAGTCTATAGGTTTTTCTAAATATAAGATCATATCATTTGCAAATAAGGGTAATTTGTTTTTTTCCTTTATTTCTTTCTCTTGTCTGGTTGCTGTAGCTAGGACTTCCAGTAGTGCTGTGTTGAGTAACTGTGCTGGAAGTTGGCATCCTTGTCATGTTGTGAACCTTAAAGGAAAGGCTTTCATTTTTTCCCCTCAGGTTGATACTAGCTGTGGGTGTGTTGTATATGGCTTTTATTATGTTGAGGTATGTTCCTCCTATACCCATTTTTTGAGGGTTTTTATCATCAAGGAATGTTGAATATTATTAAATACTTTTTAAGCATTTGCTAAAATAATATGCTTTTATTCTTATTCTGTTGATATGATGTATCGTACTGATTTACATATATTGATCCTCTCTTGCATCTCAGGGATAACCTCCACTTGGTCATGATGAATGTCTTTTTAATGTATTGTTTAATCTGGTTTGCTAGTATTTTGTTGAGGAAGTTTGCAGCAGTATTCATCATAGATATTGGCCTGTCATTTTCTTTTTTTGATGTGTTTTTATCTGGTTTTGGTAACAGGGTAATACTGGGCTTTCAGAATGCGTTTGGAAGTATTGCTTCCTTTTATTTTTTGGAATAGTTTTGAGTAGGAATAGTATTGATGCAGGAATTCTCTTGGCCCCTTCATCAGACTTGTAACAAGGAAGCATGTTTGCTCAGCCTGCTGAGCTCAACCCCTTGCCGGAGGGTGCATTTGAGTGAGTGAGTCTGGGACCTGGCCAGCTGGTCTGGACGCTGACACAGCAGCAAGCACTGTGCAGGAACCATGGCCAGACAAGGTACAAGCAAATGAGTGTGCGACCTGGTTGTTCTGGGCACCAGCAGGACCAGGCCCTGCACACAGCAGCCACGTTGACGGGTTCGTCTGTAACCCCAAGGCCCCCGCGGGGGTGTTACAGTGCTCCTTTAGTTCTGCTGTCTCCAGATGGCTGTGTGTTAATAGCTCAGTTGGCTTCTTGCCTTGCTGTGTGGGGTGGCTGCCCTCCACTGGTGAGGGCAGAGGGCTGATGTGACAGTCTTTTTTGGGTACCCACACTCAGTGGGTCCTGAGCTCTTGTCTGGCGGCCAAGAAGAATGAGGTTGAGTGGACACTCGAAGGATAGTGAAGGCGAAGGGAATGGCTCAGTGGAGAGGGGATGGGAAGAGCTGATCTCCCAGAAGTCCAGCTGTTTCTTCCCTGAAGTCAAGCTCTCTCCTTTCCCAAAGTTCGGCTATCTTTTCTCCAAAATTAAGCCGTCTCTTTCCTCTCTACCACTTGAATCTGGGGTCTTTATAGGCACAGGATGAGGGTGGGGCAGGCTGTAGGTAGTTTTGGAAAAGGCGGCATTCAATTGGTAAAGAGACATTAAGACAGAACCAATCAGGAGGGAGTAGACAGGAATAGAAGTTTTCACTTTGGGCTGTGGGTTTCAGGGTTTTTGGCTTGAAGGTTGGGGTTTCACCAGGGACTGCCCTGTCTTTCTAGAATTTCTCTGCCTCCTGCCTCTTACCAGTATTAGATCTTCTTTAAATTTTTGGTAGAATTCAGCAGTGAAACCATCAGGTCCCAGACTTTTATTTACTGGGAGAATTTTTATTATGGCTTCAATCTCATTACTTGTTACAGGTGTGTTCAGGATGTAGATTTGTTCATGGTTCAGTCTTGGTAGGTTGTATCTAGGAATTTGTCCATTTCTTCTAGAGTTTCCAATTCATTAGCATATAGTTTCTCATAGTAGTTGTGAATGATCCTTTTTATTTCTGTAGTATCTACCATAATGTCTCCATTCTCATCTCTGATATATGTTTGGATCTTCTTTCTTTCTTATTTTTTTTTTTAAACTCTGGCCAAAGGTTTAAAGTTTTCTTTTAACTTTCTGAAATTTTGTTTCATTGATATTTTCTATTATTTTATTTATTTTAGTTTCATTTGCTTCTACTCTGATTTTTAGTATCTCTTCTAATTTTGGGATTGGTTTACTCTTGCTTTTCTTGTTCTTTAAGATGCGTTGTTAGGTTATTTGAAGTATTTCTTCTTTATTGATGTAGGCACTTACACCTGTAAACTTCCCTTTTGGTAATGCTTTTGCTGTATCCCGTAGGTTTTGGTATGTTGTGTTTCAATATCATTTATTTAAATAAATTTTCCAATTTTCTTCTTAATTTATGATTGACTCACTGATCATTCAGGAACATATTGTTTAATTTACATGTATATGTATACTTTTCAAAATTTCTCATTGATTTCTAGTTTTATTCTGTTGGGATCAGAGGAGATACTTGATATTATTTCAATATTTTTAATGTTTTAAGACTTGTTTTGTTACTTAACACATGGTCTGTCTTTGAGGATAATCCATGTGCTGAGAAGAACGTGTATTCTGCAGCCCTTCGATGAAATGTTCTGTAAATATCTATTAGGTCCATTTGGCCTATAGTGCACATTAAGTCTGATGTTTCTTTGTTGATTTTCTCTGGAAGGTCTGTCCAGTGCTGCAAGTAGGATATTGAAGTCTCCAGGTATTATGATATTGGGGCCTGTCTCTCCCTTTGCTCTAAATGTTTGCCTTATATATGTGAGTGCTCCAGTGTTGGGTGCATTCATATTTAAAAGGGTTATATCCTCTTGCTAAATTGACTGCTTTATCATTATATAGTAACCCTCTTTGGCTTTTTTATAGTTTTTGTCTTGAAATCTATTTTGTCTTACATAAATATAGCTACTTCTGTGCTTTTTTTGGTTTCCATTGGCTTTGGAAAAGATTTATCATAATTCTGTTTGATAAGGACATATGTTAGGTTTTCAATACTTTAGTGAGTTGTAAACTTTTAAGTAAAGCAAGTATGAATAGAATCTCTTGGATTAGTGAAAAGTCAAAATTGTTAATTACTGTTTAATTTAAAACTGAAGTTATGGGTATTAATAAATAACTGTATATTTAATAATGTACTTTATTTATTTATTGTTTTTGAGACAGGGTCTCTCTCTGTTGCCCAGGCTGGAGTGCAGTGATGCGATCTCTGTTCACTGCAGCCTCTGCCTCCCAGGTTCAAGTGATTCTCATGCTTCAGCCTCCTGAGTAGCTGAGACTACACATGCACTAATGCCCATCTAATTTTTTTTGTATTTTTAGTAGAGATGGGGTTTCACCATGTTCGCCAGGTTGATCTCGAACTCCTGACCTCAAGTGATCTGCCTGCCTCGGCCGTCCAAAATCCTATGATTACAGGCTGGAGCCACCATGCCCAGCCGTATAATGTATATTAAACATGATAATTGTGAAATTAGAAACACACCCACATGTGAGTAATTTCTTAAGTAGAATTGAATTATCTTGAATAATCTTAGAAAAATGATGTTTTTAATTTTCAAATTACTTCGAGTCATACATATCTTCATTCCTCAGATTTTAAAGAAAAGATTATAAATTATTAAAAGAAAATAATACTTTTCCTGCATGAAAACAGTCAGTTTATTATGTCCCAACAAGGTAGAAAAAAAAATATCTTCTGTAATCTTAGCTAGATATTACTTACTGTAGACATTTTGGGGTACATTTATTAGCAATATTTTAATGCAATTTTTAACATAATTGTCATCATACTTCATAGACAGTTTATAGCCTATTTTTGGTTAGCATTGTATTATGAGCTACTTTCCATATTATATAAACTTTTTTGAATTTAATGATTGGTATCCTATTGTATGACTTGTATGCGTCCCTGTTTACCTAGCCATTATTATACATCTTAATTGATTACGGATTTTTTTTTTTTTTTGCTTTTGTGTCTCACAGATTGATACCTTTTGTGAGTAAAGTTATTATGCATAAATATTGGGCCGGGAGCGGTGGCTCACGCTTGTAATCCCAGCACTTTGGGAAGCCTGAAGTCAGGAGTTGGAGACCAGCCTGGCCAACATAGTGAAACTTCGTCTCAACTAAAAATACGAAAAATTAGCTGGACGTGGTGGTGGGCGCCTGTAATCCCAGCTACTCTGGAGGCTGAGGCAGGAGAATTGCTTGAACCTGGGAGGCAGAGGTTGCAGTGAGCCAAGATGGCACCATTGCACTCCGCCTGGGCAACAAGAGTGAAACTTTGCCTTAATAATAATAAAAAAAGAAATATTTGGGAGAGAGATCCAAGATGGCCGATTAGCAACAGCTCAGGAATGTAGCTCCCAGTGAAAGCGCAGAGAACGAGTGGACGCCGCACTTTCCGACGAATTTTTGTTGCCCACAGACCGGGAGATTCC
>CAUYQU010031391.1:0-18650 GCA_963574635.1 Cheracebus regulus
TAAAATGTATATCGTAACTTGTCTTCAGGATTATGGCACTCAGATGGGAAAGCAATCTGAGAAACTGTCTAAATGTGGGGCTTCCTCAATGACCTAGAAATAGAAATTCCATTTGACCCAGCAATCCCATTACTGGGTATACATCCCAAGGATTATAAATCATTCTACTATAAGGACACATGCACATGAATGCTCATTGCAGCGCTGTTTACAATAGCAAAAACCTGGAACCAACCCAAATGCCCATCTATGATAGACTGGACAGAGAAAATGTGACACATATACACCATGGAATACTAAGGAGCCATAAAAAATGATGTTTATGTCCTTTGTAGGGACATGGATGAGCCTAGAAACCGTAATTCTCAGCAAACTGATACAAGAATAGAAAATCAAACACCACATGTTCTCACTCATAGGGTGGTGTTGAACAATGAGAACACATGGACTCAGGGAGTGGAGCATCACACACTATCGTCTGTTGGAGGGACATATGGGAGGGACAGCGGGTGGTACGGAGTTGGGGAGAGAAAGCATGGGAAAAAATGCCAGATAAAGATGATGTGGAGGAAGGCTGCATATCACACTGCCATGTGTGTGCCTATGCAACAGTCTTGCATTTTCTTCACATGTACCCCAAAACCTAAAATGCAATAAAAATATAAATAAAATAAAATTTCATAACTGTCAAAAAAGATATTCTAGAATACATTACTGGTTCATAATACAATTTTTATGTATATAGTTTTATATGTAGCCATGTATTTAATTATGTAAGTTTTATTTCTTCAGAGTTAGGTGAAATACTATAAAATGATGGTTAAATACTTGATATAATAATATAATCAATGTGAATCCAGCATCTTTGATCATTGAATCTAACATTAAACATTTGGGGAGAGTTGAGCAGTGAGGCACTGACATAAATGAAACATTTGAAACAATTGTCCATACTCTGCCTTTACAAATATTCTTTTTTTATTATTGCATTTTAGGTTTTGGGGTACATGTGAAGAACATGCAAGATTGTTGCAAAGGTACACACATGGCAGTGTGATGTGCTGCCTTCCTCCCCACAAATATTCTTAAGAAAAGTTTTGTGAGTGAATTCAACCTATAGCAGAAAAGATTCCCCACAAATATATAATAAGATTCTTCAAAATAACTGAAGAAATTTCAGGAGCAAAGTATAGATGTCAAGGACACAATGCAGTATGTATTGGAGGAACTGTACATAATTCTCAAATCAAAATATAAGGCACAGCACATGGATTAAAAAAGGAAAACACTGCATTCAGAAGGGAGGGTAAGTGGAACATAAGAGGAATAAAACAACGCTAAGTTTAAGTTAAAAAAAGTGAACTGTGGCCATTTGTAATGCTAGCAGCCATGGCCACAAACCTGTTAGACATAACACTATTCACTTTAGTATCATCAGGATTGCAAATTTAGTTCTAAAGTATGCAGATATTAATACAAAGAAGAGAGAATACTAGAGTGTTCAATGTTGCAATGTTTTTCTTCAGCAATGGCCATTGCATGGGAGCCTGGACCTGCTGTAAACTCCCAAGTCAAGCTTGAGGGTGAAGTCAACATTGACGAAGGCTGGGATTAGTGTGCAAAGAAAGTTGTTGGTGAAGAATCTTAGTTTGCTGGTTAGAACAAGCTTTATCTAAATTTAGATCCCGTTCTAAGCTTTCTAGGAATAAGATATATTTGTCTTTATCTCCCTATAAGCAAAATTGCCTTGTATTTTTTTACATTTACATCATGCAATCTTAGCTGATGCAACCATCTTCATATACTTTGATTACTTAAACACAAAATACATTTCTAAATATTAATTAGGACACATGATAAGAATCATTCAAAATAGAAATAACATGTAGATGAACCAAGTTAGGAAAAGTAGAAAAAAGCCCTTTTAAATATTCAACTTAATGAAATTCTTATAAAATATATATTAATAATATTTGTAACCTTAAAATACAAATATATAGTAGTAGTAATAAATTAGCTAATATAGATGAGCATTTATTTTAGACCAGTCATATTTCTGAAACCTTTATATGTAGGTGTCTATATACTTTATTTCAGAAAATGAAAGCTGTTGCTCTTAAACTTTACATCAGGAAAACTGGTATAAAAGTGAAACTCTACCAATAAATGTATATTTATAATCATTAGTTAATTGAATTCTCACAAAATCCATAAGCTGAGTGTACTATCATTCTCTTCATTTTACAAATGAGGAAATTAAGGCAGTGGGAAATTTAAAAAGTTTTTCTGAGTTATGTAGCTATGATTTGAATTATAGACATCCTGACTCTGGAAACTGGGCTGTTACCCCACTCAGCTGCTGTCTAGACTTAATGAAATAGATGTCAATTGCATAGTGTAGAGGGAGAAGATGTATATATAATACTTTATTTTTTTTTTTTTTTGAGACAGAGTCTTGCTCTGTTGACAGGCTGGAGTGCAGTGGCACAATCTCGGCTCACTTCAACCTTCACCTCCTGGGTTCAAGTGATTCCCCTGCATCCTCCTGAGTAGCTGTGATTACAGGTGCATGCCACCACACCTGGATAATTTTTGTTTTGTTTTTTTTTTTGCATTTTAGTAGGGACAGGATTTCACCATATTGGCCAGGATGGTCTCAATCTCCTGACCTCGTGATTCACTTGCGTTAGCCTCCCAAAGTGCTGGGATTACCAGTGTGAGCCACTGCCTCCACCTCGCCATATATAATAATTCTTTCAGAAAAGTGAGAAAACAATTACATACAGAATTTTCTGCTCTATGGACATAAAACATACTTAATTATATAGATATTATACCTATTATATACATTATAAATTATACATATATGTATATATTTATCTAAAATATATAAATTGTATAAGTTCTTTTTGGTTTACACGGTATTAAATTTAAAATATAACTCCTTTTGAATGTGCTCTTAAATTGGTCACTATGAAATGAGATTTTAAAAAGTGGCAAATTTTGCTAAGCAACAAAATATGTGGTTAAGAATAAAAGAGATAAAGAACTCTTACCTATATATCTCCAAGTCTTCCAGCTTTAAGATCATTTCTTCCTTTAGTGCACAAAGGAAATGCTCTAGGGACAGCAGAAATTTCAGCCTGTATCCTCCTGCATTCTTATTCCCTCAATAATTATCTTCTACTTGTGTACTTTCAAGAGACAGCTTTGTTCTGGCTTACTTTTGAGCCAGCCCACATTGCAATCAATTTCTTGATTATTGCCTAGTAACGAACTATTTTTTCTTTCCTGGAACCCTTGTCCTCTTTCTACACCACTGCCTCAACACTGGATGCCAAAGCACTTCCTCTACTCTTCACACTTTCAGTAATGTGATTATGATGTGTAGTAGACTGTAACTGAACATCTCATCTAATTGAGAATTTAAAACAGGAAACTGTTATAAAAGCCGGATGCTATGTCTGCCTTGCTTTTCACTCTGAAAATCCACCCGCTCTGGAGATCTGTTTTGCTAGTTATCAGATGTCTCATCTGATTTTACTCAGACTACCAGTCTCAAATTTTCTAACCCCAAATTCCTGTTATTATACACAGTAAGTTATTTTGTCTAAACTTCTCTAGACCACTATGCCTAGTTTCCCCCTTCATGTATAACCCAAAAATATTAATCAATACTTTTCTCAAACAATAGAATCATGGCTAAAATAAATGATGCCCTATGGCTTAGAATGCAGAAATAGCCATTTCTATTTTTTGGATGGGCTATGTTTTTCCTACCTAATACAATTCCTTGGGAAAAACAGAGTATAATAATGGGGTGTACTTCTGTGTGCTTTAGATAAAGAAAGGATCAAATAAGGTTACTGAGCATTGAAAAATAAACTTTATTATGAAAACAAAAAACTATGGTGCTATCTAACCCCAAACACCATAATACGAGAGAAATAACCTAGAAGTACATCATTTTCTCAACATTAATTAATATGCTTGTATTCGTTATGGTAAGGCAAGCTATGCCAGAGAATCAACCCTGGAATCTCATTAAACTCAGATTGACTGCTGGCCCACTTAAGATTCCATTGTGGATCAGGAGTTCTTCCTTTACAGCCTTCCATTCACTCTAGAGCCCAGACTACATTTCTACAGAAACTGTACCACCCTACAACACTTCAAGACACAAGAGATAAAGAGTATGCTATAATCTCATACCAACTCTTCACTGACAAGGATCTGGTCACATGACCCCAACCTAACCAAAGGGAGGCTGGTAAAAATCTTCTGTGTGTATCCAGGACATGAGCCAGAAAGTGGCACCAACTCTGCTGCAATTCCTATTCCTAACAAATGAGTGCCCCAATGAAATATGAAGTATTGTTTCAATTGTTTAACTCTTTGACACTTCACATGAAGTTATGAAGTACTAAAGTGCAAGATTTAAGCAAAATGTCTTCTATAGCTAAGAAACAAAATTTAAGATGATTTCAAACCTGAAAGGTATTGTTAATTCTGACTAGTGAGTGTGAGACCGTATAAACAAAACATTACTTTATAACTGGATATTTCATGGAATTTAAAGTACTTATCAAAAATATCCATGCTAATGATAAATTTCAGAGTTTCTAAAAGTTGATACAATTATTCTTTTTAACAATCAGCAATTTGTATACCTCAGATATTAAAGTCAGCTTCAGCATATTGCATTTTATAGGTTTCAGCAGCTGAATTATCTCATTAAATTAATCTTCCTAAGCATTTTTGTATTCGATTATCCTACGTAAACAAACATTTTTTTTTTGTCCAGCAGAATTTTTACATTATTTATAACTAGAACAGTCCTACTTTCAGGAAATTTTTTCTGAAACAGCCAAATTTTTTGCTGTTGTTTGATCTACCATAGCTTTTTGTCTCCAAAAAATGATATGTATTTTCCTCTATAGCAAAATATAATTAATGTTCCCTATAGAAAACACAGAGTAGGAAAACAAAACAATCATTACCTGAGGTTTCTCATACACAAAAATATTCAGTATTATCATTTTATATGTATACTGCTAGTCACATAAGCATGCGGGTCTATGGATACATGCACATTCATGGAACTCACACACACTCTGTCACTCATTTTTGGTTTTGCAAAAATTTTATAGCATACTTCCAAAAGCCTTTTTTTAAATGCTTAACTTTCAAAACACAGAATACCCAATGAAAAAAGAAGAAGAAACATGAAGACAATAATTAATTTAAACAGCCATTCAAATAAACCAACCCTTAGTCCAACATATGCAGACAATAATTTTAGGAATATATAATGTGATGCAGGAAACATTTAAATTTAGTTAGGCATTTTATACAATAGAGATTGAAGGCGATACTCAAAAGCTAGAAATTGAAAACCACTTGCACATGTCACTGAATGTATTCATTTTTATCAGAAAATGTTTACCTAACTTAATTTGCAAACATCAAGATCTCTTTGAGTTCTTACCACAATCACCACCCTGTGGAACACTTGACAAAACAGAAAATAGATAATGCATTCTTTATGAATGAACTTTCCAGGGAATGATAGAAAAAACAGTATTGTAATCTTGTTTGTACTTCTTTAACTTTGTGAGTATGTTAATTGAAACTTGAAGTGTTTTGCAACTCTTAAGGAAATTGCATCAAATATATATAGAGAATTTTGTTTCTAAATTCCATTTTTACTCAAATATTATTATAAACTTATAAAGTTATAGCCTATTGTATTCATTCATTGTGTTACACACATGTAATCATTCTATAACAACATATTATATATGTCATATATTATCTGTCTTCTGTGTTACATATGCATGTGTGTATATATCTAAGTAGAGATATATATAGATGCATGCCTTGTATAATTACTATTAATCCAACTAGTAGTGAAGGTGGCTAAGTAAAGCATAAAAAATCAGAATACCTGGTATTCAAATTCTAGTTCCACAACCAACACATTAAAGTTGTATTTAACTTACATTTCTCAGATATTCTTTTGGGCTACAAAAGAAATTTTTTATTTTATTCTTTGAACTTTTTAGTTAATACTTTGTGTGATCTTGACATTGCTTTCAGTGCAGTTGGATTGAAGAATGTACAAATGGATCCATTTTCCACCTCTACTTTCTGTGAAAAAGGCCAACTCCTAATAAGGCTTTTATAAATTCTACAATGAGTTGAAATCATTCTGCTTTATTCATGCCCCTATGAGATAGCAATTATTCACAAATTGTATCACCACTATGTTTTATAAGATTTTCATTTCTGTTATATGAGTTAAATTGTGTCCTAAGAGATACAAGATCCATGATCCATTAAGTCATATTGTCTCCTGTTTTCTTATTTCAGTAATCTCAACTCATCAGTTGATATTTTCAGGATCTCTTTATGGTAACCAATTTAGAAAACAGAGCGATCATCTTCATAAACGAACATTTAGTTTTTATCAATAATTCTTACTTCATACAAATTACTTGGATTCAAGAGACACTCCTCTTTTTGCAGAAAAAAAGAAATGTGGCCATTGGTTATCTGAAAGCCATTATGAAGAATATTATTAACATATAGTTTAGCTTCCTCTCTACCATCCTTATTACTCTCTAAATGTACAAAACTTAAGTTTTCTTATATTTCTATAATGTTTCTAAAAGAAAAAAAAACAAGACATTCTCATGATAGTTGTGTTTATAACATATTCAACACAGAACATAGAAAATAAAAAGCTTTAAAGTAGGAAAATTTCTATAAAAACAGACTATATTAAAATCTTAAAAGGTGATTTGTTTCAGATCTAAATGGAATTAACATATTATGAGTTTTTACTGATAGAAAATATTAGTCAATCATAACAGACAACCTGAGCCATTTATTCATTTATTTTCACTCGGTGAATAGACAATTACTGTTTTTGTTCAAGACCTATTTTGAGTGTTATCACCAAATATTTTAGAGTAATTGGCCTGAAAGTTTTCCAGAGTAGGAAAAGCACATGTGAATATTTGTATTACATTTTAATTTCTCAACCTTGCCAATTATTTACTTGTTCTCTTATAATATTATTATTAGACCTCTGTCATTTCAGCTTACAAGTGACAATATGTTGGAAATATTTTAAGGTTAATAAGCTGTAGATATCTGATATTTTTAATTAGACATAGTTATCTTGGTAAGAATCAGCTAAATGTTTCTTCACTAACAAAAGTAACAGATGGTCCAAAAACAAAGTAAAGTACACATATGTTTGATTACCCAAACATTCTCAGATGAGTATTTCATATTCAAGTTGTAGCATAATTTTAACCCTGAATTTTTAGTAATGAGAACTTTTCTTTCAAGATCAATTTTTTCAACCCATTTACTTATTACTAAAGAGTAAGAATATTATCATCAATCATCTGTATAACTTTATTGTAAAAGCCAGTGATTTCCAATCATGTTTTCTCTCCACTTCCTTATTCTTATCTCTTAAATTCATTCAAAAACTGTTTTGCTTTCATTTCCTCAATTCCAACAGCATCACCTCTCTTTTTTCACTTTAAAACACCAGTTAACTTAATGTACTAGAGAACCAAATCTCTCTCTTTTACTCCAGAATAACGCCTGACTGTCATTACATACAATCTTTCTGATTCTTTCTTTCTTTTCTGTTTTCATACCTTCATCCTTAGCCCCTAGTTATTGCATCATCATGTTTGTTTTCCTAACAAAGTCTCTATCAAAGTCCATTTATCCCATGTAAAAAGAGAGGATGATTGGATTTTATTTCCAAAATATTGCAATTAATTGCATCACTTTTTTGAAAATTGTATTAAATATAAAAATATAAGTAGACTTTCTAAGAAGAAATTATCATCTCTAATGATTACCTTGGTAGTTATGTTTAATTTCATATTTTTAAAAAGATGCTGCTCCTACCTCTCTGAAGTCTTTCTTTCACATGTCAGAATTTGTGCCAAGTCACTCCACCAACCCACATCATGCTTCAGGCTATGTGACAGTTTTCATATGTCCTCCAATGTACCTGCTGTTTTGCAGAAACTGCCACTTTTTCAGATTCTTTCTTCCTCCTCCTTGTCTTGACTCACTCTTATGCATCCTTCAAGACTCCCAGTTTACATCACCTGGGAGTCTTCCCTGATTCCTAGATTCTGTGTTCCACACTTTTTTAAATTCCCCATGAAGCAGCAATTGTCCATCTGCTTCCTCTGGTAGACATGGTGTTTAACTTTTTCATGATCATTTTTCAATGACTGCGTAACATATTGCATGACACATATTAAATACTGAATGTTCTTCACATTTACCCCCAAACCTAAAATGCAATTAA
The DNA here is from genome assembly GCA_963574635.1 of Cheracebus regulus. Taxonomy (NCBI): domain Eukaryota; kingdom Metazoa; phylum Chordata; class Mammalia; order Primates; family Pitheciidae; genus Cheracebus; species Cheracebus regulus. Next base: position 8,351 of record CAUYQU010031391.1, read on the forward strand.
AAAAATTAAAAAAATAAAAGAAAACAGAAAAAAAATACTGAATGTATTTAAATATAACAAATGAATTATTTATTATTCAGAATAACCTACAGTCTCCTTCACAATGAATTCCTCTGAACTTTAACACCAGTACTCACACTCTACCAGATTCTGGATCAATTTATGGCATTTTATCAGTGCTCATAATCTCCCTTTTCCAAATAGTTTAGTTTCTTCCTAAGATGATTTTGTTTGATTTGCTTTTGTATTCATATGAAAACATTTTCACTCATTAAAACAATTTTCTTCTCCCATGTCCAAAGTAAACCCAAATTAACTAATCAACAAGATCATGATAACCAGATCTTAGCACCTGATGTAACTTAAATTTTTATCAGCAGGAAGACTTAGGGAACTATGTTGCAGAACCCACAGTGGAACACCTGAAATGAGCAGAGGGCTCTTAAACAGGCACAGGGGCTATTCACTATGGGTTTTCCTTATTTTAGTATTTTTCTTTCATATTGCAAGTCATTTTTATGGACATGCTTTAAAGTTTTCTATGTAAATAAATGTTTTTTTTAAGAAAGAACTTTTAATACAAAAAAGTACTAAGTAAGTAATCTTAGAGATTATATGCAGCAAATGGTGAAATTTGTGTCAATATTATATTAATGATGTTTGAATACTTTTATTTTTTCTTTGAGACAGAGTCTCACTCTGTCTCCCAGGCTGGAGTGCCATGGCACAATCTCAGCTCACTGCAGCCTCTGCCTCCAGTATTCAAGGGTTCTCATACTTTAACCTCTTCAGCAGGTAAGATTACAGGTGTCCACCACCATGCCTGGGGAATTTTTTACATTTTTAGTGGAGATGGGGTTTCGCCATGTTGGCCAGGCTGGTATCACACTCCAGGCCTCAGATGATATCCCCCACCTTGGCCTCTCAAATTGCTGGAGCTGCCATGCCCAGCCTGAATACTTTTATAATAAAAAGATTAGTAGGTTTTACAGTAAATATATTGATCCTAAAAAGAGAAACAATTTTTACATACGAGCAAATCAGCAAAGTTTTGGTGAGTGAAACAGACTGTTTTGATCACATGCACTTCTATTTGCAAGGATTCTAGTATCAGATGAAGGCATGTTTCATTTAGCAAAACCTCTTTTTTCTTCTTAGTATAACAGAGAATTCAATTTACTTTGTTGAACAATTTCTGCCATAATTTGCTTCCAAATTGGGATTTATGATAACTTTTAAATTCTTTTGAATGGGTAATGATAAGTCTTCTTGATTAGAAGAAATATTTCACTTTTAAAAATCATAATTTAGTCATGACATGTTTTAATGATTGGTGCATATGAAGATCTTAATTCTTTGAAATAGTGAAGGAAATTGAGATGATAAAAAACTCAATTTTTTTAATGCTTTAAGTTGCTGTAAAAAGACATTTTCTACATCAACATACTTACCTATTTAAAAAAACACATGACCTTCATCTAGAATTAAGCTTTAAGACTCTGTTTGCTCTTCCTGATAGCAATTTTTAGAAATAATCCAGTCCATCATGCAAGAATGTATGATTTATGGCTAAGAAATTAGTCACTTTAAAAAGATCTAGTAATTACCAAATAAGAACTAAAAATATACATATTTATGTTAATCAACAAATAACTGAAGCTAAAGGAAATGAGTCATAATGCTATTTTTGAAAATACTAATATGTGCTATAGAGGATGTATTATGCCTGTTTTAATGGTGCTGGCTTCTTTTCTGTAAAGATTTGCTCGCTTACAATTTAGATTTCCTCAGGGACAAGTTCTTTTGCATTATTTTTTTTTTCAGAATTAAGTTTTAACAATAATTCTTAAATAAGTTGGCAGACAAATATCCAGATAGGAGCATAACACTGCAATAAAGGAATATTTCTTTTAAAGTATTTTTATTTCATATTAAATCATGTGCTTTTGTTCATTATATTGCTGGTAGATTTTATAAAATAATGTTACAAAGAATAAGTCAGCCAAAAATGTTGTGTGAAACAGTTTAAATAAATTAGTGCTTATTAATAGTGCTTGTTTTATACCTGAAAATAGAAAAAAGTAATTCTGTTTCTTTATCTTGCTCCCACACTCTCAACTTTAGAAATACCTATTTTATATACAAAGGAGTAGAGATTATCAATGTAAATAAAGATATGAAAGAGCAAGAATGATGTGTATAGAGAAGTTAAAAATTTTGAAAATGTTTCCATAATGGATGATCAAATAAAGAAAATGCAGTGTATATATTTACTATGGAAAATTGTTCATCCATAAAAAGAATGAAAGCATGGCAAGTGCAGCAATGTGGATGAACCTGGAGGATATTATATTGAGTAAAATAAGCCATACACAGAAATACAAATACTGCATGTTCTCACTAATTTGTGAGGGCTAAAAACCAAAGGAAAAAAAATGCATCTCATGTGGAAGTAGAAAGTGGAATAGTACTTAACTGAAACTGGAGATGGTAGGAGGCAGGGTAAGGTGGGGAAAAGTTATTAAAAGGTGTGAAGTTACAATTAGAACTGAGAAAGAATAAGTTCCAGTGTCCTATTGCACAGTAGGGTGACTATCAACAATAAATTATTGCATATCTCAAAATTGCTAGAAGAGAGAATTTTCTATGCTCCCACCACAAAGAAATGATGAAGGTGTACTTACCTTCATGCTTGATCATCATGCTGTTGTTTTGATAAATGTATGCAATGTGTAAAGTTTAATTCAGGGTATGATGAAGATTCTACTTACCCTGAATTAAATGTTACACATTGTATACATTTACCAAAACATCGCTTTGTAGCACATAAACATATACAATTATTACATGACTATAAGAAAAATATTACAGATCTAAAAGAGTGAAAGGAGTCAGTATTCATTCACCGATTGTCCTGAGTTTATTGATGAGTAGGCAATTGAAAGTGGCATTATCTAATTTGATATTTGCAATAACTTATAGAGATGACCATAAGTGTTGACATTTTTACATTTATGGTAAAATAATATTAATAGGTATTACTGTCTTCACAACATTACAAAACTAGTAAGTGATAAATCTGAAATTTGAGATTGAATCAAATGATTCTGATTTCTGTGTACATTTTGTTAGTTGTAATTCTTTACTTTGCAACCCTATTTTTTTCTGTTTATATATTGACTATGATGTTATTCCTTGGAGGGTGTTATGTACTACTAATCAAACAATGTAAAAAGTATCATTTAGCACAGTTCTAGTTGAAGGAAAAATGAATCCAGAATAAGAAAATAATAAATCAACAATGAAGGAGAAGTCAAGGTGAGTGGTTTCAAAAACCATTTCACCATATCATTGAGTTGAAATTGGAGCTTAACAATATTCTCATGTCAGAAGGCTAAATATGTAGGAGAAACATCTGACTTGTGCTATATTTGAACAAAGAACCTATCTTGAGGCTCAAATTCTACAGTTCTTCCAGTGAGTCTCAGGATAGGATCATGAAAATAGCTGTTGAAATTCCTTGGCTTTAGGGGACTGAAGTTGCCCCCATAAAATTTGTTTTCCATTGAGCCCTGAACCATAAATACCTGGTCTCCCTGGATTGTTTTGTTTCCAAACAGGTATGAAGATCATGGATATAAAATAGACATTTCAGGGGTTTGGGTGGCTAATGTGGTAATTTGCATGCACGTGAGTTTTCCTTTTTTTTTTTTTTTTTCCTTTTACAACAGGTTAGAAACCATCTTTGTTTGAGACACCAAAAAGCAATCTGCTAAGTACTCATCAAGCAGTTTGTATTTGGACTGCCTGAGACTCTCTTGTTCTCTAATCTCTCTCCCTTCCAATGAACCAATGAAATCAAAGACCTAGAATCTAAACACAGTGCAAAATGCCACTTTTATTGAAGTGAGACTAGAAATTTCCCTCTTAAGATCTCACTCAGAGTGCACAAATGGAGTCTAGAAGAAGCTAAGAAAATGTAGCAGGAAGGCACAGAAGTTAATTCCTCAGCTAGATACCCAGGCCCTACATCAGCTTAATCAGAGAGGGATGCAGATTGTCTCTATGAGCCCTAGTATCCCTCCAAACTCTAATCTCCATTCTTGCTCATACTCAATGGGCCTTGTAATTCTGCTTCTTTCCTACCAGTCTCACTGGAATGGTCTAGTTCCATTTAGACTTAAGGTGTTGATCATCACCTTAAGTTTACAGTGTGCACTTTAGCATTCACCAGGTAACATCAGGATGGTATCTCCATTAATATTTCCTCTCTCTGCATTAGGTAATTTCCAGAAGGTGCCTCTAGATAATTTGATATCTTCTTAAAACTGAAGGCCATCTGCCACATTCACCAAATTTTATATTAAATTAACATTATCCTATAACATATTTTCTCTGTGTATTGGTAATGACCCATTTCTACTGATTTACTTTCAATAGTCAGACATGATTTTCCATTTGCCTCTAAAATACATTTTGGAGAGAACAAAGTCATGTTCACAAAGTGGACTCCTTTTCAATTCAGAGTATCACCCTCTTTTACCATTGGTCTAGAAAAGTTTTGGTCTTCTACCTGTTACATTCTTTACCATTGCCATGGTTGTCCCCAAATTAACAGCCCTACATGGTGAACTGTGTTTTCCTGAGTGTTCACTCCTGAAATGTGTATCATCTCAGGAGTTGTGTACCTAAAAATATTGCATAGTTGAGAAAAAATTCTGGCAGGGGATATAAAACTCTCATAAATATTATGTTTAGAAGACAATATAGTTATTAAAGATAATGTAATATGGGACTTCTTTTAAATAATGTCAGTGGTTCACATATGTGTTTATAACTAATCTCTTCCAAAGCCCAACCTAACATGGTGTGCACATCATCAACCAAAGAAGTAAGAAGAGGGGGCAGCAGCACAAGTATTTTGGAGGCTGAAAGCTGGCATAACTAATATAGCAGGCAAAAACACTAAAACATGTGCTGGCATTGCATGAAGTCCAGAAGCAAGCTGGCTCATGCTGAGATCATCTAAGACCTGAGATTCCAGAAGCATCAAGTACTTCTCCAAAACAGAGACAGCATGGCACCTGCCTCCCTCCAAAATCCTCTTTTCTTTCCCATGCAGCTGGATAACTCCCACTCCAACAATTCAGGCAGAGGAGTCAAAGATGGATCTTTGAGAGAGTTTGAACCACAGTTCATCTAAACTCTGCAACAGTGAGTGTCATTGCAAGTGATGGCACTTGGGCTGAAGTAGGGAATGAAGTGAAAAGTCTGCACAAGGATCAGTGAGGTTTCTACCCTCAAACCTTCTCTTGGCTCAAAAAAAAATTGGCAGCCATTTTTACAGCGTATATCCAGGAATTGGAGAATTTCTCACTAGAAAAATTTGCCAGTTTAAGAGAAAAAACTCAGAACATTGAAAATGAGATTTTACACACACACAAATATTTCAACCTGGGCACGCTGCAGTGCAGCCCCCAAACAGACACATAGCACATACAAAATTTGAGGTGACTATAGTTAATATACTTGCTAATAAGTTTAGTTCCTAGTGAAAGAAAATAATGACTACTATTGTTTCTATTCTACCTTGAGTGAAACACAAATAGAGATTATAAATGGTAGTGTTGAAACAGGAGAAAGATAAAATATAATCACATATTTTATTTTCATATGTATGTATAAAGCATGATATTTGAAATTCACATTTGGCAAAACTCGTGTGAACATTTACTCTTTTTGCTAGGTACATATGTCTTTTCATAATTTTTTTTCCCTTAACCATTCATTTCTGTGTGTGAATTGCCATTTTAAAATGATGAGAAACTTTTATGGAGACAAATATTAGCATCATCAGAAAAGTTCACTAATATTCAAATTAGTGTAATTCAACTAGTCATTTTAACAAGTCACACAAAACTAATATCTCAAAACTGCAAGATAGGGGACTTCCGCCAAGATGGCCAATTAGGAACAGCTCTGGAGTGTAGTTCCCAGTGAGAGCAATGCAGAAGGTGCATTGGAAATGCTCCACATTTTCAACTGAGGTACCAGGTTCATCTCAATGGGACTGGTTTGACAGTGGACGCAGCCCACAGAGGGCAAACCAAGCAGCATGGGGCATTACCTCAACTGGGAGGTGCAAGGGATTGGAGGACTCCCTCTCCTACCCAAGGGAGGCCATCAGGGACTTTTCCAGATACTCCAGCACTCTGGCTCAAATACTGCACTTCTCCCACAGTCTTTACTGCCCACAAACCAGGAGACTCTCATGGCTATCTGTCAACACCAGTGCCATGGGTTTCCAGCACGAAACTGGACATCCATTCTAGCTGGTGCCATAGGTTTCCAGCACAAAATTGGGAATCCATTTTAGATGGTGCCTGGGCTGCCTGCAAGACAACTGCCCATTTGCCTGAAAAAAAGGGGGCTGAAGGCAGGGAGCCAACTAATCTGGCTAGGTGGGTCCCCACCCCCCAAAAGACCAGCAAACTGAAATCCACTAGCTTGAGAGTTTCACAGCTAGCACAGCAGTTTGAGCTTGACCTGGGATGGTTGAGCTTGGTGTCAGGCGGGGCATCTGCCATTACTGAGGCAGTTCTAGCTTTACCTGTGTAAACAAAATCTCAAGGAAGTTTACAGAGCAGCTGGGTGGAGCCAACAGCAGCTCAGCAAGGCCTCTGCAGGCAGACTGTGACTAGACTCCTTCCTTTCTGGGCAGGGCATCTCTGAAAAAAGGTAGCAGCCCATCAGGGAAATATAAATAAAGCCCCACCTTCCCAGGACAGAGCACCTGGTAAAAGGAGCAGCTGTGCATTCTGCCGCAGCAGACTTAAATGTGCTTGACCAGAAGCTCTGAAGGAGCAATAGAGCTCCCAGAACAGAACTTGAGCTCTGTTAAGGGAAAGACTGCCTCCTCAAGTGGCTCCCTGACCCCGGTTTATCAAAACAGATATCTCATACAGGGGAGCACTGGCTGACATCTGGTGGATCCCTTTCTGGGAGGAAGCTACCAGAGGGAGGAATAGGCAGCAATTCTTGCTGTTCTGCAGCCCCCACAGGTGATTCCCAGGCAAGCAGGGTCTGAAATGGAGCTCCAGCAATCCTGCATCAGAGGGGCCTGACTGTTAGAAGAAAAACTAAAAAACAGAAAGAATAGCCTCTACATTAACAGAAAGGACATCCACTCAGACACCCTATCTGAAAGTTACCAACTTCAAAGACAAAGATAGATAAATCCACAAAGATGGGAAGAAACCAGTGCAAAAATAATGAGTTTGAGGAATTGACAGAAGCAGGTTTCAGAAGGTGGGTAATAACAAACTTCTCTGAGCTAAAGGACATGTTCTAACACAATGCAAATAAACTAAGAATCTTGAAAAAAGGTTAGATGAAATGCTAACTAGAATAACCAGCTTAGAGAAGAACATAAATGACTTGATGGTCCTGAAACAGAGCACAAGAACTTCACAAAGCATACAAAAGTTTCAATAGCTGATTGATCAAGCAGAAGAAAGGATATCAGAGATTGAAGATCAAGTCAATGAAATAAAACAAGAAGGCAAGATGAGAGAAAACAATAATGAAAAGTAATGAACAAAGCCTCCAAGAAATATGGGATTATGTGAAAAGACATAATCTATGTTAGATCAGTGTAACTGAATGTGACGGGGAGAATGAATCCAAGCTGAAAAACACTCTTCAGGATATTATGCAGAAGTACATCCCCAACCTGGCAAGGCAGGCCAACATTCAAGTCCAGGAAATACAGAGAACACCACAAAGATATTCCTCAAGAAGAGCAACCTCAAGACACATAATCATCAGATTCACCAGGGTTGAAATGAAGGAAAAATGCTCAGAGCAGCCAGATAGAAAGGTCAGATTACCCACAAAGGGAAGCCCATGAGACTCACAGCAGGTATCTCAGCAGAAACCCTACAAGTCAGAAGAGAGTTGGGGCCAGTATTCAACATCTTAATGTAAAGAACTTAAAACCCAGAATTTCATATCCAGCCAAACTAAGCTTCACAAGTGAAGTAGAACTAAAATCCTTTACAGACAAGGAATTGCTGAGATATTTTGTCACCACCAGGTCTGCATTACAAGAGCTCCTGAATGAAAGACTAGACATGGAAAGGAACAACCAGTACAAGCCACTCCAAAAATGTACCAAATGGTAAAGAATATCAACACAATGAAGAAGCTGCATCAACTGATGAGCAAAACAATGAGCTAGTATCAAAATGGCAGGATTAAGTTCACACACAACAATATTAGCCTTAAATCCATAGATGGGCTAAATGCCCCAATCAAAAGACACAGACTGGCAAATTGGATAAAGAGTCAAGACCCATCCATGTGCTACATTTGGTAAACCCATCTCATGTGCAAAGACACACATAGATCCAAAATAAAGGGATGGAGGAAGATTTACCAAACAAACAGAGAGCAAAAAAAGGCAGGCGTTGCAATCTTAGTTTCTGATAAAATGGACTTTAAACTAACAAAGATCAGAAGAGACAAAGAAGGGCATTAAATAATGGTAAAGAGATCAATGCAACAAGAAGAGCTAACTATCCTAAATATATATGCACCCAATATAGGAGCAATCAGATACATAAAGCAAGTTCTTAATGACCTACATGGAGACTTAGACTCCCACACAATAATAGTGGGAGACTTTAACACTCCACTGTCAATATTAGACAGATCAATGAGACAGAAAATTAACAAGGATATCCAGGACTTGAACACAGATATGCACCAAGTGGATATAATGGACATCTACACAACTCTACACCCCCAAATCAACAGAATATACATTATTCTCAGCACCACATCACACTTACTCTAAAATTAACCATGTGATTGGAAGTAAATCACTCCTCAGCAAATGCAAAAGAGCAGAAATCATAACAACCAGTCTCTCTGACCAGAGTGCAATCAATTTAGAACTCAGGATTAAGACATTCACTCAAAAACACAACTACATGAAAACTGAACAACCTACTCCTGAATGACTACTAGATAAATAATGACATGAAGGCAGAAATAAAGATGTTCTTTAAAATCAATGAGAGCAAAGACACAATGTGCCAGAATCTCTGGGACACATTTAAAGCAGCATCTAGGGGGAAATTTACAGTAATGAATACCCACATGAAAAGCGAGGAAAGACTTAAAATCAACACACTATCATCACAATTTAAAGAACTAGAGAAGCATGATCACACAAATTCAAAAGTTAGCAGAAGACAAGAAATAACTAAGATCAGAGCAGAATTGAAGGAGATAGACACAAAAAAACCTCTAAAAAAAATCAATGAATCCACGAGCTGGTTTTTTTTTTTTGAAAAGATCAACAACATACATGGACCACTGTTCAGACTAATAAAAAAGAAAAAGAGAGAAGAACCAATAAGATGCAGTGAAAAATGGTATACAAGATATAACCAATGATTCCACAGAAATACAATCTAACATCAGCGATTACTACAAACACCTCTATGCACATAAATCAGTAAATCTAGAAGAAATGCATAAATTCCTGCACACTTAAACCCCCTGAGATTAAACCAGAAAGAAGTTGAATCCCAGAACAGACCAATAATAAGGCCTGAAGTTGAAGCAACAATTAATAGCCTACCAACCAAAAAAAGTCCAAGACCAGCTGGGATAACAGCTGAATTCTACCAGACATACAAAGAGGAGTTGGTACCATTCCTTCTGAAACTATTTCGAATGATACAAAAAGAGGGAATCCTTCCTAACTCATTTTATGAGACCAACATCATCATAGTACCAAAACCTCAAAGAGACAAACTAAAAAAGAAAATTTCAACCAATATCCATGATAAACATTGATGTGAAAATCTTAAATAAAATACTGGCAAACCAAATCCAACAGCACATCAAAACTCTCATCTATCATGATCAAGTAGGCTTCATCACAGGGATGCAAGGCTCGTTCAACATACACAAATCTATAAATGTAATTCATCACATAAACAGAACCAAAGACATAAATGGCATAATTATCTCAATAGAGGCAGAGAAGGCCTTCGACAAAATTCAACAGCTCTTTATGCTAAAAACTCTCAATAAACTAGGTGTCAGCAGAACATATCTCAAAATAATAAAAACTATTTATGACAAGCCCACAGCCAATATCATACTGAATGGGCAAAAATGGGAAGCATTCTCTTTTAAAACTGGCACAAGACAAGGCTGCTCTCTCTCACTGCTCCTATTCAACATAGTATTGGAAGTTCTGGCCCCAGCAATCAGGCAAGAAAAA
>CAUYQU010031392.1:0-59761 GCA_963574635.1 Cheracebus regulus
GAGCCGCTGAGCCGAGGCGCCGGCAAAAAAAGCCACGCCAGCCGAAAGGGTCGCACTGGTGACCCGTGGGGCTCCTCCGCTGGGAATGTCCTGGTCCGTGGGCAGCAAAAATGTATCGGTAAGTGTGGCGTCCACTGGTTCTCTGCGCTTTTACTGGGAGCTGCAATCCTGAGCTGCTAGTGATCGGCCATCTTGGATCTCTCTCCCCTAATTCTTACTAAAATATGTGAGTTTTTGTAATATTAAAAATACACTTTCAGTAACTCAGATTGTGACTGTAATTTCTGCCATTTAATAGCTGATAGGCTTCAGCAAAGCTAATGTTTATATATTGCACCTACTCATACCTATGTATGAATTTTTCTGTCTGATTTATTTAATCATTTTAACATAATTTACTTTCAGTTTTGAGTCACTTTAAACAAAACATCAATAGATTTAATCAGTTCAACTTTGAGCTCAATCTATGTATTCTTATTAAAGCTACTATTTCTATATTATGTCTAGGAGTTCTCTCCAGAGGTTATTTGTGAAGGGAGAGTGGGTTTATTGAGAGGGCCGAGTTAATTTAATAGGATTCAGTGGGTTTGCAGTGCAGAGTTATGAAAGCAATTTGGAGGAAACTAATGATTTCTATTTTGCTCTTCAAGACCTCAAAACACAGTTTCTTTCAGTTTGTCACAGTTTAAAAAAAGTCTTTCTGCTTACCTTTTAAGAGAAGGTATAACATGAAAGCATATTAAAATCTCTTTTAAAACAGTTTAGATTCTAGGAGTCTTGTGCTTTGGTTCCTCTAGTTAAACATAGAAAGAGTACATTTGAACTTGGACTTCACTTTGGGCTTTGCCAGTTCTCTGCACACAGTAAGATCAAGCCTCTGAGCTTCTGGCCATCTTACATTTAAAGTTTGAGAGATGGAAGGGAGAAGGAGAGAAGAAAATACGAGGGCACATAGTTACTTTTATTTGTTTCAATCATGGTAATGAAGGCAACATTCTGAGGTAAATGATTTTCCTGCAGCTGCTTTGCTGCATGTGTTAGCATAAAAGAATCCATGGGCTTTTTATCTGGTTTTTAATATTTACAGATCAGGGATGACTAATAAAATATTTTAGGATGAATAGGCCGCAGGGAAACCCTCAATTTCTTTTTGGCTTGGGCAGGGGGCCAAAAAATTTTCCTTTTAAGACTGAATTGCCAAGAAACATTTAGGAAGAATACAACAATGTCCAAAAATTCTTAAAAGGAATTCTTTTTTCTTAACATTACTACCATTTGAAAGAAAGCAAAAGTGATTTATTTAAAATACTACAGATATATTAGTGTCATCAGTGAAAGAGTATATTCAAATTACAATAGGATACTTGTTAGGTCTTCAGACTTGTTTAAATTTATCATTCCATTCTGTTCTTACAATGCGTTGTTCTGGTAGATTCGTGAGTAGGGAAGCTAAAGGTCTGGCTAACACTGAATAATATGCTATGAAATATGGAATAGCATTTTTTATTTGTATGAGATGGGGGAATATCTAAGCTATCCTAGTAAATAATAATAATAAATGTAATTGGATATGTGGGTCCCTTTACACTGTCATTGTTGACGACCTAAAATTTTTTAAGTGCAAGATTTGTGTGTTAAGCCTATTAAGTGTTATTTTATCTCATTTATTCAATAAAATGTTTTAGGATGAGTGCAAAAAATGCAAGAGCAAAACTTTATGGCTGTAGTCTACCTTGAGGGTTTTTTTTTTCTTCACCTAAAAGGGGCTTTTTTCAGGGAGATGTATTATAATAAAAACTGAGCTGATTTTTAATAGAGTCCAGAGGAACCTCAATAACCAAATCTAGAATTTTTAATGGTTGATGAATATTAGAATATTCAGTCAGCTAACTTTAATTTCCTGACCCCAAAACAAGCATGGCACCCTCAAATATAATCTGTAACTAGCCCTTCTTGCTGTTGTTTCTATACAAGCAGCTTTTTTGGGAGAATTTTTTTTTCAACAACTTTTGGGGCATCCAGCAGCCCAGCTCTCTTTCTGGCAGGCAGCAGGCAGTTTTTTACCATCGTGGACTCTAACCGGATCAATTGAGGGAGCTGTCTTTTTTAATTTAGTCCTTTCCTTCTAAACTTATCTGGTTCCTTTTTGACACATGAATGTCTCTCAGAAGTAGATATGGGCAATTTTTGCCAGCACCCAACTTTATACCTATTTTGAACTGAAAATTTTAGTTGTGATATCGTCCACTTTTGAATAACTTAAAATGAGATACATATATGACTTAAATTTAAAAGAAATGAGAATGTGGAGAATTCTCAAGTTAAAATTAGTTTCTGGATCAAATTTATGACTCTTCAACTGATTTTCCTGGGGAAAAAATTTAGCTGCCACGACATCCATGTTCAAATAGTGCACTTTGCTTGATGTGCATGACTTACAAGTCAACATGAGAGAAAAACAACCCTCATTTTACTAATAGTTTCTTGGTCAGTTATTCCTAAGTTAGGTTTTTGGAAAGGGTAATTTGTACATCTCATGGAAAATAAACATTGTTACACCAGAATTCTAAAAGTAATTAGTGTACTCCATTAATTGTGCATTGTATAAATAATAACTCAGATTATGTAGTATGAAAAGTAAGCAGTTAATATTGTGTGACCTTTATTGCTTTAAAATACTGTGAAATTAAATTTTCATTCCATAGTTTAACAAGAACACAGTCATTTTTTACTTCTCAGATCCTCTCAAAGGCCCTAGTACCTGCAGCTTATGAATGAATAATTATGAGCCTTTGACATGCTATAGAACATACTTATTAGTACAGTAGTGCTGTATTTATTCGGGTAGTTATATGAAAAAAACCCCAAAGTTTTAGTTATTAAAAAAGCCAACCCTGAACATTATGAAACATGTGGGGATGATGGATATTCTCATTATCATGATTGTGGAGATGGTGTTATGTATCATGGGTATATACATATGTCAAAATTTGGCAAATTATACACTTAAAATATGTGCAGTATGTCGTATGTCAATTATACCTTAGTAATTGTGTCTAGAAAAAGCAAAAACCCTGTACTATTGATATATGAACACCTTTAAGATTGTTAAACTGGCTGAATTTGCAGTTACTAATGGTGATCATTATGAAACTTGATAGTTTCAGCTGAGTGTTGCTTTTTAATCTTGGATTTAGACCAGCCAGTTTTATTGTTTTTAGTTCAAAGAAAAATTATAGGTTTGTTTTTTGTGACCTTTGTTGGGCAAGTGAAGATGAAAGGTCAAAATGTAGTAGATAATATTGTCCTACATACTAGGTTTCCAACTTTCTAAGAGTGGAAAATTTGCAATATTGAATTTCTGATTAGAATGTGTTTGGGTGTCAGTTTTCTCACTCTCTCCCACATGCAGCAGCCACTTAGCATTTTAATTAAAGTTTGGTTGATGTTTCCACTTCCCTATTAGTTTGAATTTTCAGAAACCCTTTAAAACCTAATCACTTAGCTATGGCTGCTTTCCTTCAGGGGAGATTCAAGGAAGATTTGTCACCCATCGGGCCTTCATTTCCTCTCTTCCTTCTCTCCTTATGTATTTCATCTCATAGGCCTCATACAAATACATACACTATGAATTTTGGGATAATATCAGCCAATCCACTTTTTACAATATTGGATTTGCGATTTGGTGATCAGCTGCTTTTAATTTATATTGCTATTTCAAAGACATTTCAGTGCAAAGATTATTGAGCTCTAATGAGTAGATTCTGTTATTTTTAGAATTGTTTTGGTAATCAAAATTACAAGAAGGATTAATGACAGATGTGAGTTGCAAGGCAGTCTAACATTACTTAAGAAATAAAACATTTGAGTATTCCATATGGATTGGACCTGACACATATCTAATTTTGAATTTTAAGTTAGCTTTATTATCTTTAAAGCAGTTGACTATTGATCATACAGGGAGTGAATACGTATTCAAAAGGTTTTGAAAACTGACAACAGTAGATCATTTCCCCCAGATAAAACCTATTTTAGCATTATTTGCTAGCTCATATAACTATAAAAACTCTCTGTGTGTGTATGTTTGTGGGTGTTTAAGGTGTGTATCTGTGTATGCAGTTTTAAATTTGACAGTTTTTTAGTTCAACACTAGTTTCAGCAGCAAAAGTTGTGCTCATCTGGTAACAAATATCCTCTTCTGGTGGATGAAGAGGCCAGGGATCAGTGTTTCATAACTATACTTGGACAGGAACTCAGTATTGAGTACTTGGAAGTACTCAGTGGGGACTTCTACTTTATAAAAATTCAAAAGATGGATTCCTGGGCAAGATGGTCAAATAAGAATAGCTCCAGTCTGCAGCTCCCAGTGAGACCAACTTAGAAGGCAAATGGTTTCTGCATTTCCAACTGAGGTACCCGATTCATCTCATTGGGACAGGTTAGACAGTGGGTGCAGCCCACTGAGGGCGAGCAGAAGCAGGGTGGGGCATCGTCTTACCCAGGAAGTAAAAGGGGTTAGGGAACTCCCTTTCCTAGCCAAGGGAAGCCATGAGGGACTGTGCTGTGAGGAATGGCGCATTCTGGCCCAGATACTACACTTTTCCCACAGTCTTCTCAACCCACTGACCAGGAGATTCCCTTGGGTGCATACACCACAAGAGCCCTGGGTTTCATGCACAAAACTGGGCAGCCATTTGGGCAGACAGCAAGCTAGTTGCAGGGTTTTTTTTTGGTACCCCAGTGGTGCCTCGAATACCAGTGGGACAGAACTCTTCACTCCCCTGGAAAGGGGGCTGAAGCCAGGGAGCCAAGTGGTCTTGCTCAGTGGATCCCACCCCCACAGAGCCTAGCAAGCTAAGATCCACTGGCTTGAAATTTTCACTCCCATTAACAGCAGTCTGAAGTTGACCTGGATGCTTGAGTTTGATGGGGGGAGGGGTGTCTGCCATTACTGAGGCTTGAGTAGGGAGTTTTTCCATCACAGTGTAAACAAAGCCTCCAGGAAGTTCAAACTGGGTGGTGCCCACTGCAGCTTGTCAAAGCCACTGTAGCCACACTGCCTCTCTAGATTCCTCCTCTCTGGACAGGGCATCTCTGAAAGAAAGGCAGCAATTCCAGTCAGGGCCTTATAGATCAAACTCCCATCTCCTTGGGACAGAGCACCTGAGAGAAGGGGTGGCTGTGGGCACAGCTTCAGCAGACTTAAATGTTTCTCCCTGCCAGCTCTGAAGAGAGCATCAGATCTCCCAGCACAGTGCCCAAGCTCTGCTAAGGGACAGACTGCCTCCTCAAGTGGGTCACCAACCCCCTGCCTCCTAACTAGGAGACACCTCCCAGCAGGGGTTGATAGACACTTCATACAGCAGAGCTCTGGCTGGCTTCAGGTGGGTGCCCCTCTGGGACGAAGTTTCCAGGGGAAGGCGCCAGTTCTGCACCCTCCACTGGTGATACCCAGGCAAACAGGGTTTGGAGTGGACCACCAGCAAACTCCAGCAAGCCTGCAGCAAAGGGGCCTGACTCTTAGAAGGAAAACTAACAAACACAGAGCAATAGCATCAATATCAACAAAAAGGATGATCATGCAAAAACTTCATCCACAGGTCACCAACAGCAAAGACCAAAGGTAGAAAAATCCACAAAGATGAGGAAAAACCAGTGCAAAAAGGCTCAAAAATGCCAAAAACCAGAATGCCTCTTCTCCAAAGGGTCACAACACATCACCAGCAAGGGAACAAAACTGGACAGAGAATGAATTTGACAGATTGACAGAAGTAGGCTTCAGAAGGTGAGTAATAACAAATTCCTCTAAGCCAAAGGAGCATGTTCTAACCCAATGCAAGGAAGCTAAGACCCTTGATAAAAGGTTAGAGGAATTGCTAACTAGAATAACCAGTTTAGAGAAGAACATAAATGACCTGATGGAGCTGAAAAACACACCATGAGAACTTCATGAGGCATAAACAAGTATCAATAGCTGAATTGATCATGCGGAAGAAAGGACATTAGCAATTGAAGATCAACTTAGTGAAATAAAGTGTGAAGACAAGATTAGAGAAAAAAGAATGAAAAGGAATGAACAAAGCCTCCAAGAAATATGGGACAATGTGAAAAAACTAAACCTACATTTGAGTGGTGTACCTGAAAGTGATGGGGAGAATGGAACCAAGTTGTAAAACACACATCAGGATGTTATCCAGGAGAACATCCCCCACATAGCAAGATAGGCTGACATTCAAATTCAGAAAATACAGAGAACATCACAAAGATACTCCTTGAGAAGAGCTACCCCAAGACACATACTGTCAGATTCAGCAAGGTTGAAATGAAGGAAAAAATGTGAAGGACAGCCAGAGAGAAAGGTCTAGTTACCCACAAAGGGAAGCCAGATCTCTCTGCAAAAACTCTACAAGCCAGAAGAGAGTGGGGGCCAATATTCAACATTCTTAAAAGAATTTTCAACACAGAATTTAATATCCAGCCAAACTAAGCTTCATAAGTGAAGGAGAAATAAAATCCTTTACAGACAAACAAATACTGAGGGATTTTGTCACCACCAGGCCTGCCTTATAAGAGCTCCTGAAGGAAGCACCAAATATGGAAAGGAGAAACCAGTACCGGCCAGTGCAAAAACAAAATGTCAAGACCAAGACACTATGAAGAAACTGCATCAACTAATGGGCAAAATATCCAGCTAGCCTCATAATGACAGAATGAAATTCACATATAACCATATTAACCTCAAATGTAAATAGGCTAAATGCCCCAATTAAAAGGCACAGACTGGCAAATTGGATAAAGAGTTAAGACCCATAGGTGTTCTGTATTCAGGAGACCCATCTTATGTGCAAAGACAAACAAAAGTTCAAAGTAAAAGGATGGAGAAAGATTTACCAAGCAAATGGAAAGCAAAAGCAAAAAAAAAAAGGGGGGGGGGGTTGCAATCCTAGTCTCTGATAAAACAGACTTTAACGAAGATCAGAAAAAGAGAGGCATTACATGATGGTAAAGGGATCAATACAACAAGAAGAGCTAACTGACCTAGGTATTTATGCACCCAATAAAGGAGCACCCAGATTCATAAAGCAAGTTCTTAGAGACCTACAAAGGGACTTAGACTCCCACACAATACTAGTAGGAGACTTTGACGTCCCACTGTCAATATGAGATCAATGAGACAGAAAATTAACAAGGATGTTCAGGACTTGAACTCAGCTCTGGACCAAGCAGACCTAATAGACATCTATAGAACTCTCCACCCCAAATCAACAGAATATATATTCTCAGCACCACATAGCACTTTTCTAAAATCAACCACAAAATTGGAAGTAAAACACTCCTCAGCAAATGCAAAGAAGGGAAATCATCACAGTCTCTCAGACCACAATGTGATGAAATTAGAACTCAGGATTAAGAAACTCACTCAAAACCACACCACTACATGGAAACTGAACAACCTGTTCCTGAATGACTACTGGGCCAATAACGAAACTACGGCAGAAACAAACAAGTTTCTTGAAATCAATGAGAACAAAGACACAGAGTACCAGAATCTCTGGGACACAGCTAGGTCAATCTTTAGAGGGAAGTTTATAGTTCTAAATGCCCACAGGAGAAAGTGGAAAAGATCTAAAATCGACAATTACCTATTTGTGCTCTTTCAGACTTTTTTGTTGCGGGCATTTAAGTCTATCAGTTTTCCTCTTACCACCCTCCTTTCTGTATCCCAGAGGTTTCTATAGGTTTTGTCACTATTTTAATTCAATTCAAATAATTTTTAAATTTCCATCTTGATTTTATTGTTGACCCAGTGATCATTCAGGAGCAGGTTATTTAATGTCAATGTATTTCCATGATTTTGAGAGTTCCTTTTGGAATGGATTTTCAATTTTATTCCACTGTGATCTGAAAGAGTACTTAATATAATTTCAATTTTCTTAAATGTATTGAGACTTGTTTTATGGCTTATCATATGGTCTGTCTTGGAGAATGAATGCTACACGAACTGATGCATAGAATGTATATTCTACAGTTGCTAGGTAGTATGTCCTGTGGCTTTATTAACTTTTTATCTTGCTGACCTGTTTATTGCTGTCAGTGGAGTGTTGAAGTCCCCCACTATTATTGTGTTGCTGTCTATCTCATTTCTTAGGTCTAGTAGTAATTGTTTTGTAAATCTGGAACCTCCAGTGTTGGGTGCATATATATTTAGGATTGTGATATTTTCCTTTTGGGCAAGTTTTTAAAAATCATTGTACAGTGTCCCTCTTTGTCTTTTTTAACTGCTGTTGTTTTAAAGTTTGTTTTGTCTGATATAAGAATAGCTACTCCTCCTTGCCTTTGGTGTCCATTTTCATGGAATATCTTTTTCCACCCCTTTACCTTAAGTTTACATGAGTCCTTATGTGTTACGTGAGTCTCTTGAGAACAGCGGATGAATTCTTTTTCATTCTGCCATTCTGTGTCTTTTAAGTAGAGCATTTATGTTATTTACATCCAGTATTAGTATTGAGATACATACTATTCTATTCATCATGCTATTTGTTGCCTGAATACCTTTTTATTTTTTCATTGTGTTTTTGTTTTATAGGTCCTATGAGATTTATGCTTTAAGGAAGTTCTACTTTGGTATATTTTGAAGATGTGTTTTCAAGCTATAGAACTCCTTTTAGCAGTTCTTACAGTGCTAGCTTGGTAGTGATGAATTTTGTCAGTATTTGTTTGTCTGAAAAAGACTTATTTTTTTTCACTTAATGAAGCTTAGTTTTGCTGAAATTCCTGGCTGATAATTATTTTGTTTTAGGAGGCTAAAGATAGGGCCCCAGTCCCTTCTAGCTTGTAGGCTGTCTGCTGAGAAATCTGCTGCTGGTATGATATGTTTTCCTTGATATGTTACTTGATGGTTTTTCCTCACAGCTCTTAAGATAGTTTCCTTCGTCTTGACATAACCTGATTAGTATGTGCCTAGGTGATGATCTTTTTGCAATGAATTTCCTAGGTGTTCTTTGAGCTTCTTATATTTGGATGTCTAAATCTTTAGCAAGGCCAGGGAAGTTCTCCTTGATTATTCTCTCAGGTGTGTTTTCCAAACTTCTAGATTTCTCTTCTTTCTTGGAAATACCAATTATTCTCAAGTTTTGTCATTTAACATAATCTCAGACTTCTTGGAGGCTTTTTTTAAAAATTATTTTTTCTTTGTCTTTTTCAGATTGGATTAATTTGAAAGTCTTGTTTTCAAGGTCTGAAGTTTTTTCTTCTACTTGTCCATTCTATTGCTGAGACTTTTCAGTGCATTTTGCATTTAAGTGTATCCTTCATTTCCAGAAATTGTTTTTTAGTTATTTTATTTCACTGAAGTTTTCTCTTTTTATATCTTATATCATTTTTTGATTTCATTAAGTTGGACTTCACCTTTCTCTGGTGCTTCCTTGATTAGCTTAATAATTGACCTTCTGAATTCTTTTTCTGTCAATTCAGAGATTTCTTCTTGGTTTGGATCCATTGCTGGTGAGTTAGTGTGATCTTTTGGGGGTGTTAAGCTTCTTTTTTCATATTACCAGGATTGTTTTATCTGATTCCTTCTCCTTTGAGTAGACTATGTCAGAGGGAAGATCTGGGGCTCCTTCATGCTCTCAAGGCGAGAACTCCCTTGATGTGGTGCTCTTCCCTTTCCCCTAGGGATGTGGTTTCCTGAGAACTGACCTGCAGTGGTTGTTATTTCTCTTCTGGATCTAACCACCCAGCAGAGCTACTGGGCTCTGGGCTGCTAGTAGGGAGTGTCTGCACAGTGTCCTGTGATGTGGACCATCTTCAGGTCTCTCAGTCATGGATGCCAGCTTCTGCTCTCATGGAAGTGGCAGGGGAGTGAAGTGGACTCGGGGAGAGTCCTTGGTTGCAGTTTTGAGCTAGTTTTGTGTTGGTTGGCCTCCAGCCAGGAGATGGCGCTTTCAAGGGAGCATCAGCTGTGGTAGTATAGGGAGGAACAAGCAGTAGGTGGGGCCATAGAGCTCCCAAGAGATTACGTCCTTTGTCTTCAGCTACCAGGGCAGGTGGAGAAAGACCATCAGGTCCGGGCAAGGTTAAGTGTGTCTGAGCTCAGAGTCTCCTTGGGTGGGGCTTGCTGTGTCTGCTGTGGAGTATGTGGGTGTGGTTCTCAGGCCAATGGAGTTATGTTTCCCGGGGTATTATGGCTGCCTCTGCTGCATCATGTAGGTCACCGGGGAAGTGGGAGAAAACCAGCAGTTACAGGCCTCATCCAGCTCCTACGTAGCCCAAAAGGCCATTCTCACTCCTGCCTTGCCCTCTCAACTGCACTGAGTTCATGTCCAGGCAGCGGATGAACAGGGCTGGGAACTTTCCTCAGGATACCAGCCTCCCAGCGAGAAAGCAAGCAGGGCTTTCGGGTTTTGTGCTTCCCTGCCTGCCGCAGCTTCTGTGCTGTGTCTGCACGCCCTATTCGGCTGCGTTTGGTCAAAATGGTTACAAAGTTCAGCTGGAAGCTTCCTTCTCCCTGTAGTCTTCCCCCTCTCCGTCCCCGTTCCTCTGGCAGCCCTCCCCAAGGACCGCTGTGAGGCCAAGACAGAAACGGCTTCCCTGGGGACCGAGAGAGCTCACAGGGCTCTTCCTGCTGCTGCTTCTACACCTGTATTTCACTTGACTCTACATTTGTCTCAGCTCCAGGTAAGGTCAGATCCTTCTTCTATGATCTGGACCTTCAGGTTCCTCAGTGCGGGTGTGTGTTTAGGGGCAGACGATCCCTCTTTCACACTTTGGGCACTCAGTTTTTTGGCCGTCTCCAGGTGCATGCAGCGGCAATCCGTTTCCTTCAAAGGATCTGTGGATCCTCTCGACTTTCCTGGTATGTTCCTGTGCTAGTTCTTGGAGCAAAAGTTCACTATGGGAGTCTCCACACACTGCTCTGTCTGAGTGGAAGCTGCAAGTTAGTCCTGCCTCCTATCCGCCATTTCTTTTTCTAGTGTCCTGGCTAGTAACTTCTGAGTGGAACGATGCGTCATTTACATGTGACTTCAGCCTGAGGAGTAGAACGCCCCTGACCTTAGAGCTTCTTTTCTGAGCTCTTGCATTGACACGGTGGCACCTGTGTACTGGAGCACTGTAAGGAGGATAGCTGCCTGCTGACTTGCTCAGCCTGCAGAGGAGTTGGTGTCCATTTTGACTTCCTGAACCTAAGGCTTGAACTAGCATAGCCTTTTCTAATTAATAGTACATACAATAACAATGATTGCTTTTTGGCTGTAGTTAGCTAAAAGTTTCATTAGTTGAAATGTGGTTCTAAAACACATTTTAAATCTTCTCTAGGTATACATTCCATGTAGATTAAGGGCATAAATCGATGTAAAATAACAAATGGACCTCATGATATGGAGTCAGCCATTATTATGTTCTGTATAGAATCGAGATGAATTTAGAGACCCAGCGTCAGATACATAATTTCTGTGCAGTTTTTATACCAGTTAGCAAGAAGGTGATTGATGGTTGCTGGTCCTGTGAAACAGCAGTAGTTAGTGGTATGTAGTTTAAGAATGAAAATTTTATCCTAAGATTTAGTACACTTGTCACTCTCTACATCATTTATTTTGGGACTCTTCTTCCTTTTAGGTGGCAATTTAAAAAATTATTTATTTCTTTAATTGGCATTTGTACTATATCACACAAAGGGCTTAATTTGTGTGTCATTGGTGGCATGTTAAGCCCACTTTAGCCCACATATGTTACTCAGTGTTGTAGAACGTGTTTTCTACTAAACAGTGTCTACTTTGAGAGTTTGTTAGAGAAACTGTTGCAGAACCAAGATATCAGTTTTGTGGGTTTTTTCTATATTGCCTCTTTTATAACGATAATACATGATCCTACAGATTTGCCAGACATTGTTCAAACTGCATTATCTAAAAGTAGAGATCTTCTGAGGATTTTTTTTTGTTTTTTTAAACTATATATCTATGAATATTTTTAACTACATGTTATAAATAACAAAAACAATTTAAAAAAGAACTGTTGCTTGTGACAACACTAACATCAAGGAAATTTTGTTTAGATTGAGAAAATAAAACAGGTGTTTCAGTCCTAAAAAGTAATTCAAAAGGCATTAATATGGCCCCTGTTGAAAAGCCCACACTAACTACCCATGCCTCTGCAGCCTGAGGTTGATGTGGGGGTGTGCCCTCAGCAGCTGCCTCAGGCTCCTGCTTTGCCATTAACCAGACTCACTCCAGGATTCCTTGGAAACTGTGTGCCTACCTGAATAATTTATGACCCAGTGATCAATTATTCATAATTCTTTATTACAGCTGAAATAAAACCTAAAGGTGGAATCATTTTGCCACTTATGAATATCCAACAGACCATCAGGCGCTTGCAGTAGAGTTTTAAGTGCTTGTGGTCCCCACTGCCTGTTTGTTTCTCTGAAGGGATTCCACAGAGAACAGCCTTCTGAGGCGGAATCGGAATCAAAGAAAGCAGTAACAAATGACTCCCTGCTGGTCGTGCTGCACGGTTCATCTGTTCACACTGTTTGTCTTTTTAATTCTGGCCTCATTTACACCTAGAAATAAAATTTCAGTTTGAGAGAATGTAGGCGACATTTATGATACTGTTGGTTTATTAAATCATTCTTAGGAGGTAGACAGGGACATAAAACTCACACTTAGAATATCTTTTCTGGAATAAAATGCAGGAAACTTTAGTACATTTTATTGACACTAATCATATTGCATTTGCTTGTTTCATCAGAGTTATATCTGAGTTATATTTTATTTATTTATTAGACCATATAAAAATGATATATTTTCCACATATCTATAAAGCATTTTAGTAAAAAGGCTATGAAAGTATAAGGCCAGGCACAGTGGCTCATGCCTGTAATCTCAACACTTTGGGAGGCTGAGGCAGAAGGATTGCTTGAACCCAGGAATTCCAGACTAGACCAGACAACACAGGGAAACTCCGTCTTTACGAATAATTTTTTAAAATAGCAGGCATGGTGGCACATGCCTGTGGTCTGTGGTCCCAGCTATTTGGGAGGCTGAGGTGGGAGAACTGCCTTAGCCTGAGGTAGTCAAAGCTGCAGCGAGCTAGGATTGCATCCCAGCCTAGGCGACAGCATCCCAGCCTAGGCGACAGTGACACCCTGTCTCCAAAACAAAATAGTGTAACCGAAAGAAGCCTACTTCTTTAAAATTTGGGAAATGTAGTAGAAGATTGTTTGGCTTAAGCCAGACTGGTTAATTTTAAAAATAATCACCAAGCTTTAAAAACTATTTTGAAAGTAGTTGGAGAGTTTTAATTCCAGTTGTGTTAGATTATAGAGCAGAAGGTTTGGCTTTGAGGTTTCTTGCCTCCCGACCAGCTGGCTTTCCACTGGACACTCTGGCACTGAGGAGTGGGCATAACTCTGCGACACTCCACATTTTGGGTTGTTATTTCAGTGTTGTGGCATTTTCTCTGTAGTTACTTCCAAAATAAGTTAGTACTAATTTTGAGCATGAGTCCTGGGACCCTGGAGTTAATATTGCTAAGTCTAAAACACCCCATCCTGTAGATTAAAATCCCAAACTGTTGAATAAGTAGTTTTTAGTAAAGAATACAGATATTTTTTATATTGATGTTGGTTTACCAAATGGAATGACAGCTCAATGTTTAAGCAAGTTTTAAACGGCCTAAATCCATACCTTTCACACAAGACCCTATATAACTTACCAGAGTTTAAATATGGATTTAGTTGCACTACTGTGAAAATATATGGGTAATTTTTAAAACCTTTAAAAATATATTTAATTTTTTTTTGAGACAAGGTTTCATTATGTTGTCCCGTCTGGTCTCAAGCTTCTGATCTCAAGTGATCCTCCCTCTTCAGTCTCCAGAGTAGCTGTGCCCTGCTTCTTAAACTCTTAAGACAAATTTGAATATGTCATATAATATTGGCAATAAAATTCTTCATTATTAAGTTTTCTTTTTGAGAGAGAAGCATGCTTTTTATACAGCACCTGTAAACAAGTCAGTGATGTATACTATTTTGAGATTCTCCATTTCAATTTTTTTATTTTTATTTTTAATAGGCTACACATTCACATAGCTCAAAAAACATACAAACATATAGTTTTGATTATCTTCTCATCCTTACCTCTCTTTTTCTGAGTTCTCATCCTCTTCCCCAAAAGGTAACCACTGTTAAGAGTTTCTCCTGGATCCTTTCAGAATTGCTTTATGCACACATTAGCAACTTAAGAAAGTAGTTTCTTATTTTTCCCCTTTCTAATGAAAGCTAGCATATTGCACACTTCTGGTTTTTGCTTTTTTCATATGCCACAATATCTTGGAGATATCTCCATGTTAGTGTGTAGAAAATTTCCTCATTCTTTTTTTGTAAACAGCTCAA
The DNA here is from genome assembly GCA_963574635.1 of Cheracebus regulus. Classification (NCBI taxonomy): domain Eukaryota; kingdom Metazoa; phylum Chordata; class Mammalia; order Primates; family Pitheciidae; genus Cheracebus; species Cheracebus regulus. Next base: position 14,393 of record CAUYQU010031392.1, read on the forward strand.
TAGTATGCTCCATGGTATAGTTGTAGTATAATTAATTTAACCGTTTTCCTGTTCGTGTGCATTTGGCTTATATTAAATGTTTTCTTATTAAAAACACAACTGCAGTGGATAACCCTGAACACTTGTCATTTCACAAACATGCCATTATTTCTTGCACGAATTTTTAAGATAAAACAAGATTTCAGAAATGTGCTGGTTTTGGCAGTCTCATTCCAGGTGTTTGAATATATCCTTCTTTACTATCGGGAGTTTTGCTGGCGACATTTGAGAAGTACTGCTGTAAACTTGTTATTAAGGCCTAGTGGTGGGATGATTTTTCACTCTCAGAAATAACTGCTGTGAAGTGATGGTAACAACAATGTTACTTTGCCATCCTACATTTCCTGAAGGTAGTATAAGAAAAGTGTAAATCTGGTGGCAAATTATTTATGAGCAGAAATTATGTTGTAAAATTGTCTAGTTTTCTTGTTGGCGTTTGATAGAATGAAACACGTGGACCTATGAGTTTTTGGAATAGGCTCAGTACCCTCTGACCTTAAGCCCTACAGCACCAAACTCTGATATCTTGAAAAATGTTAATTGGTGGTTTACCTAAAAAAGAATTCCATGAGTATATAAGTTTAGAAAACACTGGGTTCGGCAACATTGAACCAGTTTCTTTACTGAAGAACTCTTCAGATCCTTAAATTTATTAGGGCAAATTGTGACTTTTTAAGCCTGGCTGTAGCAAGCAGGCTTTCCCAACATGGTTGACTACTGAACTCCTCTTCCTCCTACCCCCAGCCCTGGGCCACTCTTATTAGCATTAGTGTACTAAGGAGCCCAAACTGGGAAATACTACCCATGTTGGATACCATGGGCCCTGTACTGAAATTAGTGGTCACAAGCATATGTGATAAATTTACAGAAGATTTACTAAGGGAAATAAGAATAAAAGTCACTATTTTAAAACTGACCATTATGAACAGTAGATGGTGGTAATGTAACATGCAGACCAACTTTTAAGACATGTCAATATTTCCAATGGCAGCATTAATTCACAGTCCAAAATGTCTTCATTTAATTTTAGTCTACCAATATTTTAATTTCACTCTCTAAATTAATAAAAGGCTAAACATAGGTATTTAACATAGTTTTAATTTCTCCCTAGGAAAAGCACAAATTGGCTGAGAAGTAAATTTGAAGAAATCTTTTTATCTTCACAGACCATTGTAATTGGCATAAGCTAGATCTGGTTTTTCTTGCCATCCGTGTGTTAGACTGATGTTTCCTAGCTTATGTGTACACAAAGATATATGTGTATTCTTTCTTTTTTTTAAAGAAAAAGCCATAGATTTTACCAGACTTAACTCTCCAGTGTCCATGAGAATGGCAAAGAGCAGTTTGAGTCATTCACCAAGCATCTGAAGCAGTCACAGCCTTTGTACTCCAGGAACTGACCTTTGGGCTGAAAATAGGATGTGAATCCCAATACCTCTATTAGAAGGGCCAATGGGATGAGAGAGATCAGTGTCTCTTAGAAGTTGAGAGGGATGTGAGCCACTTCCATTCTTTTGAGGTCTGTTAAATTATAAGACTGTGTAACATAGGACAACAAAAATGGGATATACTTTAAATATTTATATTTGACAAAAAATTAATATACCAAAATGCAATACAATGTGATTATGCAACTGACAAGATTATTGTAAATTTTAATTCCTAGTGTATTAGACTTGGGTTGGAATGGGACAGACATTTAAAGTTGTGGTGAACATCTTTCCAAGCTGTCAATGTGTCTTAGGGATACAGGGCATAACCAGGTTTAGAGCTTTTATTAAGAAGAGTCAACATTTGGCTGGGCAGAGTGGCTCAAGCCTGTAATCATAGCACTTTGAGGGTCCAAGGCTGGTGGATCATATGAATCCAGGGATTTAAGACCAGCCTGGGCAACATGGCGAAACCCCGTCTCTACAAAATAAACAAAAAAATTAGCTGGGTGTGGTGGCACAGGCCTATAGTCCCAGCTACTCTGGGGGCTGAAGTGGGAAGATTAAGCTTGGGAGGCAGAGGTTGCAGTGAGCTGAGATCATCCCATTCTTGCCTGGGTGACAGAGACCTTGTCTCAAAAAAAAAAGTCAACATTTGAAGCCCTTCATTAATCTGCAGACCCAAGCAAAAGAGAGATAAGTCCTGATGCAGATGATAAATCTAGAGGAACTACAGGAAGTGGAGGTTCTTCCAGTGGAAGGAAGGGTATCTCAACTTACCCGATAATGGCAGGGAACCATGGCTCATGCCTGTAATCCCAGCACTTTGGAAGGCTAAGGTAGGTGGATTGCTTGAGCCCAGGAGTTTAAGACTAGCCTGGCCATTATGGTGAAACCCAGTCTCTACAAAAAATACAAAAATCAGTCAGGCATGGTGGCACATGCCTGTAGTCCCAGCTGCTTGGAAAGCTGAGGTGGGAGGATCATATGAGCCTGGGATGCAGAGGTTGCAGTGAGCCTAGATTGTGCCATTGCACTTCAGCCTAGGTGACAGCCTGTCTCTAAATAAATAAATAAATGCACCTGATAGATGTGGAATTGCTGAAGATGGCCAAGGGAGGGATTTTATTATTTAGGTGGATGGGTGATTAGTGTGTGAAGCCAAGGTTTGAAATTACCCTTCAAAGGTACAGTTGGGTAGTTTTTTCACCCTGCTTCTTCCTTTTTTCTGATCCAATGGCAAGCTTGCTTCACCTTTCTGTCCAGATGTAGCAGAAGGACTAGCCTCAGGCAAGCAAGGCTGATGTCTTAATAAACTGTCTAGACCATGGCACCCCTGGGGCAGGAGAGCTTGATATCTTGCTGTGTTCCTTAGGCAGGAAGGGGGTCACTTTGATTTGAAGACCTATCTCTTCAGGTCCTGCAGTGAAAAATAGAGATGCAGTTTATATCAGCCAAGTGCTTAATGCAATAGAACCATTTAGTCTGTAAAAATTAGGAAGTAGTGTTTATTATAAGTAATCTACAATATGAATGTCTTCATTCAGTCTTTGGCCAATGGATAGATTGCTGACAACGTCAGCCACTGCTTCAGGCAATGAAAATAGCAAAGTCTCTGTTCTCAGGGAGGAGAGAACCTAGTGAGGCTTTGGAAAGACATAGACAATAAATATAAGTATATAATATACTAAAATGTGATTAATGGCTATAGATAAAACTAAATCAGGGACCAGGCATGGTGGCTCACTCTTGTATTCTTAGCACTTTGGGAGGCTAATGTAGGAGGATTGCTTGAGGCCAGGAGTTTGAGACCAGCCTGGGCAACATAGCAGGACCCCATCTCTACCAAAAAGAAAAAAAAAAAAATTCAGGATGTGGTGGCATTTGCCTGTAGTCCCAGCTATTAGGGAGGCTGAGGTGAAAGATCACTTGAGCCCAGGAGTTTGAGGTTACAGTGAACTATGATTGCACCACTGCACTCCTGCCTGAGCAACAGAGTGAGACACTGTCTTTAAAAATAATAATAATCATGAAATAAAAATAAAACAAGGAAAAAGGATAAGGAGTGCAGACTGTGTATCTGGTAAATGCTACTTGGTCATTCATACTACGTTTGGTATTAAACGGCAGTAAATATTTAGTCTGACAGAAAAACCCAAAATGAAAGATCACTGGAAGGGATTTTGGAGCAAAATTTAACATTCAAGCTCTTGTTTTTCCAGTAGCAGAAGGATATAGTATTTTTCCATATGTTTATGTTTTTATGTTAGGGCAATAGTGCAGAGAAACTAAGTATACTGTGTGTTAATCAGTTCCATCTTTCTGGAGAGTTGGAGCCATTTTAGAGGGGAGTAAGGCATAAATGGGTGTGGCTGGGTAGAAATGGCACTTGGGTTTTCTTCTGAAGGGCTTTATTTTACTGCCTTGATATCAGAGAAGACTTTTAATTTTAGGTCCCTGGGCTGGTTCTGTCTGTCTCTGCCTCATTGTGTGTCTCTGCTCTGCTGAAGAGATTTCACACTGGGATGAATGGGTGCTATGGGATTGGCCTAGAGAGATCTAGATGGTTGCCCCCTTCCCTCCCCTTGCAGACATATATAGTCTTCTTGCCTATGTTAGGAGTTAGGTGTCTTCAGAGAGACTGTGTTTTCTAGATTCCAGCTTCATGCAGTGCCTGAAGAGATTCTGTTCCTCTAGCAGGGGCCAGCACACTCGATGTGTTTTTCCCTTATCATGGTTAGATATGAAGGTCCTTAGGGAAATCATCCCCTTGGGGCCTAAAAGCATCCAGACACCCTCATTAATGGTTTCTCCTGGGGAGCTGATGGTTCTGATGTTCAGTGACTACTGTTTATTCTTAAGTGTGTTACCCAAGATCTGAGTGCCCTCTTCCAGAAAATAGGCTGGATGTTATAGTGAGAGAAACACACAATGTTTGAAACTCCCTGTGAGTCATATCCCTATAATCATTGCCAGCTTGTTATCTATGGTTCTAGTGGAGAACAGAGAGAAACTTGCTCTGTTCATCCTGAGGCACAGTTGTGTCATCGAGGGCCTGCCACTTCTGCCTTGAGAGAAGATAACAAAGGGGTCAAAGCAGATGCCCTCTGTGTCTACAGTGTTGCAGCCACAGAGGCAAGCCCTCCTGTCCAGGGCTTCCAATTTTAGAGAGAGCGAGACCAGCCCCAGATCAGAGCTTCTTGGACATTGAAGAGTCACCCCTTTAGGCTGAGGGTGACTAAAAGAAAGCTCTGGGTGTAATATCTAGATATTGAATGTCATGTATCTTATATAAATACAGCCCATTGACTTACCTTCATCTCTTTATGCCACAAGACATCACAGTTCACTTAAGAGATTCATACTACCACATAGACAGGACAGGGAAATCAGTCCTAATTTTAGCTGCTAAGATAGTCATACCTGTTAGCTCTCTGATCCTCAAAAACAAGTCTGTCTGGGTAACAGGAATTATCCCTGGTTACAGCTGAGGTAACTGAGGAGAGGCGACTGGCCCAGATGGAAGTAAAATTTCATAAAGCTAATAATACTTTTATTTCAGAATTTCCTTTTTCTATATTAACAATTGTGTACATTTTTTTTTTTGAAAAAAAGTACTTCAAAAGCATCTTTTCATTTGGTTTTATAGTAGTTCTATAAGGAAACTTCAAAAGCAAGATTAAAAAAATTTTAATACAAGGTATAACTGATCTCTGGTTCAGGAGAACGCTTAATGAACAATGAAAATACATTTGAAATTATGTTATGGAGAAGTATTAGTCTTCTTGATTCCCCTGAAAATATGTTTTAGTTCATTAAAACTACTATGAATTTTATTTTGAGGTACTTTTATTTGGAGATAGAGATTCAAATACAGAAATAAATTATATATAGTAATATATATGCCCAAACCCATTAAATTGTATACATTAAGTGTGTGAGTTTTTTGGTATATAAACTATATCTCAATAAAATTGTTATAAAGAGAAATACATTAATTTTTGTGTTTTACACACATTTTTGATATTACTGTAAAACTATTATGACTTAATATTCATATTTTCCTGTACTTTAGAAATGTAACTCATAACAAATAAAACCTGATTTTGAACATGTAATAAAAATTCCATCAGAGGCACACCATTCACTGATGCCCTTTCAATGTGCAGATATGTGCATTTAATTCCATATAGTCTTTTCAAGAAGCCAAATTAAGATTCATCCACATGCTGTGAAGTATATGCATTTAATAGCACTTGTATCAAAGTATGCACACAGTTGACTCCCATTTGCATTGACAGATGATGTTTTAGTTCTTTTAAATGTTTCTGTAGCCTCCTTGACTTTCTCATCTGTAACCACCATCTTGCATCCCTTTCAGAGCACTTATTGTATTGACAGACAGATAGAGGGTTGAGAGATCTGAGCCCTGCCCCACTTAATGGAATATGTAAAAGCAAAGTTGATCCAGTGATAAAGAATGAGGTTCGTTAGTTTAGCAAGACTCAATTATAAATAGGTTTTATGCTTGACTAACACAGACAGGACCAGCTATGTAATTTGTGGGGACCAGTACCAAGTGAAAAATGCATAGTCCCTTGTTAAAAAATTATTAAGAATTTAAGCCAGTGATAGCACAGCATTAAGCCAAGTGCGAGACTCTATTTTAAGCACTGGGCCCTATGTGATTGCCCAGGTACCATGCCAATTCTGTGGCCTTGAACACAGAATGCTATGGATATAGTCATGGGGAGGGAGGGCAAAGTCTCCCATGTTAAATGACAGATCTATGGCTTAGTTCAGTAGCAATCAGAATAATTGAACTATTTTGACTCTAAGGGTCTAAAAATAATTAGCAAAGGTGAAGTTATCTCATTTGAGCAGATCTGTGTAACCTCACATGGAGTTTTAAACATAAAGGTTTTGGAGGCCATTTTTAGTGAGAGAACATATGCTTGATCTTGCCATTGTTAACTGGCTCTGATTGCTTTTTTATCTAGCCTTCTGATAATTCAATCTAAGTTTATCTGGTAAAACATTCCCTGAGGTGAAGGGTGATGGGTTAAGTGTAGGTGTTTCACGTTTGCTCTACTTACTTTCCTAAGTTTTCCTGTTACCTGAGAGCAAGTGATCCTAAACTTATATCTGTAGCTTTGATCTTTCACCCATTTTTTTAGTCTCATATTTTCAGAGATCTAAAAGGAATTTCCACTTGGATATCTAGGCAGTGTCCAAAAGTTAACAAATCAAATGGAAAGATTATTTTCTTGGGTAGATATCACTCCTAATTCTGAAGACTGGTAAACAGTGTCACATGCGACTGTCTTCTCTTTACTCAGATTGTTTTCCAAAGTGGCTGTACCATTTTGCATTCCACCAGCAGTGTATGAGGGTTTTAATTTCTCTGCGTGCTCACTGACCCTTATCATTTGTCTTTTTGAGTCTAGCTTTCCTAGTACATAGTATGTGTTAAGTAGTCTTACTGTGGCTTTTGTTTTGCATATCCCTGATAGCTAAAGATGTTGAATATTTTTTAATGTGCTTATTGGCCATGTGTATATCTTCCTTGGAGAACTGTCTATTTCTGTTTGTTTTTATACCCCCAGGCCCCCATCCAGAACGAAGCATACTGTAGGGGCTCAAAAATGAAAGTCATAAATCACTTGTAGCAGAATTACCTACAGCTCCTAGAACCCAGCTAAAACCTATTAGATCAAACTTTCCATGCTTAGGCCTAGGGATCTACATTTAAACAAGATCCTGGGGGAATCCTGTTTCACTCTGAAGTTTGAGTACCATTGCCTTAACTAAAGATTTTTTAAACATCTCAAGAGCTGCAACGTATTCAGAGGTAAACGTGATCTCTGCTGTTCTAGACTGCAGAAGTGAGACTAGCGGACAAGAATCACAGGCAGGAGGACATTGTCTCATTAAGTGGTATCAAGTTGAGTTTGGCTGGCCCATCTGCCACAGAAGGAAGTCTTGCATTGGGTAGATGTAGGGCAGGGAGAGCAGGGTGTAGTCTTTTGGGGATGTTATGCTGTATCTATACCTGGTAGACCCCATCTCATTTTTATTCTGCCTTATGATCAAATAACGTTTCTTGTTGTTGGCTATATCTAAAATGACCAAGTTTCTTCTGAAGGACAATGTGTATGTTTTTCCTACCTCTGTTTGTTTTCTCTACTCTTGCTTTTCTCTGAGAAAGGGAAAAACAAGATTTCACCAGTTCTACAACAAACTTACTTTAAAGACTGCTAATACATGTGTACTCTCCTTTCTGTTATCTATCAGGTCTCTTGGTTCCAAGCAACAAAATAAGACTTAACATATTGACTGCAGCCCAAAAAGAATTTATTATAAATTTATTGGGTAGGTCACAGATTCACCAGGGATTTCTGGAGGTCCAGACTGAAGACAACCTCCCCACCATCACTGGTGTTGGGCCCCATGGCACTGCTGCCCAGAAACTCCATCTTGCTGCCTCTGCCTTCTTGAGGCCCCTGATTCTTGATGTCATCAATGGCCGATTCCAAGTCCAGGGCATCAGACTCTAGAGTACATAATGTTCAATCAGAAGATAACTGAGTTGATAATGAATGAATTCCGTGGGCACTGATAACACCAGGCACCAAAGAGCAAGTAAAAGAGTAAATAAACAAAAACAAACAAAAAAAACCCCATAACCTTCTTCTAGGAGCTTATATTTTAGGGGAAGAGCTGAGGAACACAGAAATTGTTAGGCAAGAACGTCCCTATACCAAGGAACACGATTTAGAGTGTCCAAACACCTGTGGCAGTGAACTACAGTGTTGTGGAATGATTTTCATATTGCGGTGTAACTTGGGAATAGACGTACTTGGCAGCTCCTATTATCCCTGGAACTCTAATCAGCAAGAAAGGTATTCAACCTTGTAATCTGCACCGGAGAATCTTCCAAATTAAAGGCTAAAATGCCTTTGCAGCCTTTCTCTCTTCTGCTGCCTTCTCATTACCATCGCCTGACTTTTTAAGAAACCAACTTTGTTGAAGAATAATTTATAGGCAATAAAAGGTACCCATCTGAAGTGCACATTTCTAATAGTTTAGACAAATTTACACACTGTGGTAACCACCACCAGAAATAAAATATAGAACATTTCTATGCCCTCAGAAAGTTCCCTTGTGGTCCTTCTAATCCTCCTCCACCCCAGACCCAGGCAAATAATGATATGCTTCTGTCACTATAGATAAGTCTTTTCTAGCATTTTAAATACATAGAACCGTATGGTATGCGCTGTTCTTGTCTGGCTTCTTTCACTCAACATCATGTTTTAGAGATTTAGCACCACAGCCTGATTAAACAAGTGGTGGTGCTAGTAGACATGTGACTCCACAGCTCTGACTGTCAAGGAGGAAAGGAACCACCACATCATCCCTATTCTGGCCAGTTCCAGGCTTCAACCTATCCCCACTAATGTTGTAGTAGGGGACTCAGGCATTCACCATAACCAACTATATAAAGGCAGACAAGAGAAATGGAAGTAAAGGACTCTCAGGGCAGGGTGGGCCTAGCTGATGAAGATAATCTTTCAACAGAATCAGAGAATCTTAGGTATAAATGAAGTTTTACAAAATTATTATTGTTGTTGTTTTTTAAGAGATAGGGTCTTGCTCTGATGCTCAGGCTAAAGTGCAGTGGCACAATCACTGTTCCCTGCAGCCTCCAACTCCTAGAGTCAAGCAGTCCTCCTGCCTTAGCTGGAACTACAGCCATATGCCACCATGCCCAGCTAATTTTTTAAAATTTCGTATAGAGTAGGGGTTTCACTATGTTGCCCAGGCTGGTCTCGAACTCCTGGACTTAAGCAATTCTTCTGTCTCAGCCTTGCAAAGTGCTGGGATTATAGTCATGCGCCACCGCGCCTAGCCTGAATGGAGCTTTTATGTCATCTAACCCAAGCTCCTTACTCTATGGTTAATTAATATGATTCAGCAGATTATTATTCATTCCGGGACCATCTTCTCTATGCCCTGAATTCTGAGTCTTGAATACAAGACAACTCTTGGAGGGCATCTATCCTTTTCTCTGAATGTGATAGGAAGGGGATAGAATGGGGAACAGAAGCAAGAAAAAGGATACAGAGGTAGGATCATGAATAGAGGAGGTGGATGGGTCAGGTTTAGGAAAAATGATGAATACAGTCCAGATAGATAGGGTCCAGTTGATAGAATATCTTGAACTTGAGACTTAATAAGTTTTGTCTGGTAGGGAATTCAAGAGCTGTAAGATCTTTAGCCAGAGAGTGACGTTATAAAATTAGTTTTTGAAAAAATGATTATCCTTGAGCTTGAGGAAATCATAGAGTAACTCACTAGCCAAAAATTTTACTACAGATATAAAATTACCCATATGACCTAGCAATTCCACTCCTAGGTACATACCCCAAAGACATAAAAACATGTATCCACACAAAACCTTGTACACAAATGTTTACAGCAGCATTATTCATAATAACCAAAAGGTGGAAACAACCCAAATGTCCATCAGCTGATACATGGATAAACAAAATGTGGTATATCCATACAACAGAATGTTATTTAGCCATGAGAAGCCATGAAATACTGATACACCCTACAATATGGATAAACCTTGAAAACAATATGCTAAGTGAAAGAAGGCAGTCACAAAAGACTACATATTCTGTGATTCAATTGGTATGAAATATCAAGCAGGCAAACCCACAGAGAGAAAAGTGGTTGCCAGGGGCTATGGAGAGTGGGAATGGGAGTGACTGCTAACGGATAAGGGATTTCTTTGGGGACTGTGCTAGTTTTCCATGGCTGCCATAATGAAATGCCGCAGATTAGGTGGTTTGAGCAACAAAAATTTATTTTCTCACAGTTCTGGAGGCTGAAAGTCCAAGATTAAAGTGCCGGCAGGGTTATTTTTTTCTGAGGCTGCTCTCCTTGGCTTGTAGATGGCCACCTCCTTACTCTGTTTTCACATGGCCTTTCTGCGTTGGTGCAAGCATGCCCCTGGTCTGTCTCTCTCCTTATAAGGACAACAGTCACATATGATTAGGACCCACTCTGGTGGCCTCCTTTTAACTTAATCAACTCTTTAAAGACCTTATCTCCAAATACAGTTATGTTCTGGCCTCAGAATCTCACTGGGGATTGAGACTTCAACATATGAATTTTAGGGGAACACCATTCAATCCATAATAAGGATAATAAAAATGCTCTAAAATTAGACAGTGGTGATGGTTGCAAACCTCTAGGGGTATACTGAAAAACACTGAATTGTATACTTGAAAAGAGTTAATTTCATGGTACATGAATTATATTTCAATAAAACTGTTAGGAACAAAAAATAAAAACTAAATTGGACATAGCTCTTGCCTTCAAAGAGCTTACAGACCAGTCAGGCAAACAAGAATGTAAGTAGGTGTTGTCAACCCCTTGCAGGGCATGCTATATGGAGATGCACTTATTCCATTTTTATACAGCAAACATTGGAGCCAAACTTACAGAATGAATATAAATCTGGCAGAGAAAGGGTAGAGACAGAGTGTCCCAAACAGCAGAAATAGCATAAGTGAAGGCACAAAGGCATCAAAACCCTGACATGAACAAGGAAGGAACTTTACAACATAGTTATCATGCCCCTTGCTAGTCTGATTTCTCTTGTTGTTACTGAAATTTAAATGCTGTGTAAAGATTAATAATGAATGGAAAGAGCTTTGGTGTTAAAGTCAGACCTCCTGCATTTATAGCTCAATCTTTCCACTTAATTTGGACAATTACCTAACTACCAGTCTCAGTTTTCTTATCTGTAAAATGGGAAAATAAGGACAACTCTATATGGTTGTCTTAAGTGAATGACAAGGAAAACATTCCTAGCACATTTTCACAACTATCATTTTGAAATACATTAACTTTGTTCATCTCCTTGTTTCTCTGACTATTCCTTGGATAACTTGATTTTAAGACCCCTCAACATCTTAATCATCATTCCTTGAACTAACTTTGGTAACAATATTTCCCTTGAAATGAGGCCTGAACAAAGGGGATGATGGAACCAAGTGTAATGATACTAAAATCTTTTATACATTTCAAAATCAGCTTGGAATCTCAGCTCTTTTAGCAGTCACATACTGTTTCATATTAAACTGGGGTGGTGGGGGAGGAGTCATTCCCCTTCCCACACACTTTCCACAGAGTTTTTATAGATGAGCCATTCTGTTCTAAAGCCAGGTGTCACTCATCTTAGATTTGAGGATTTGATTTTCCTGACCCTAACTTTAAACTTCAGGTTTTAGTTTGCAAAATTTAGTCTTGATTTCCATCTCACATTTCAGCTTCTTCAGTCATTTTGAAAAGTTGACTTTCCCTTATGTCTATTGATTATGCTGTCTGGCTTTGTGTTTTCTACAAACTAGGTAAATGTGTTTTTTTAGATCTTCATCAAAGTCATTAATAAAATGTGGGTGAAGATATTGTTAGGGATCTCAATGGTAGTATTACAGGAGGTACCACCTGAAAAATGGCCTGAGACTCAAGACAACAGCATATTTGGTCTGCTTGTTCAACCAGCCATGAATCCACATGAAGACTGTACTTCTCCCATATGAAAAGGATATCACAAGACTCTTCTCTTTGACATCTGTTAACATGGTTTTATCAGATGGGCTGAAATCATGATATACCATAACTAATTGCTTCTCTATGATCTACCAATCAACCCTTCAGAGAAAGAAATTAGGTTAATTTGGCATATTCTCTATAGGCCCATGTGAGCTCCTGCTGGCCGCTGCTTTATATTTTAAACACTCACAAGCCATCTGTTTAATCATCAGTTCTTTAATTTTGCCAGAGATTTGAGTCAGGATTATTGCTGTACAATTTTTGAAAAATGCTTTTCATAAAAATTGGAACATGTGCCTTGGGGATGGGGAGGGCAGAAGGGTGCCTCTCTGGAAATGCCTTTTTTCCAGATTATTCAGACTATCAACCTTGTGCACAGACATATTTTTGAGTTGTGTTTTGGTGTGAAGCTCACTGGACTTTGACTTCATAAACTCAGGAGGCAGCATCTCATACTGGTGAGATGCCCAGGATCTGGAAGTGGGGGCCAGGCACAGTAACTCATGTCTGTAATCTCAGAACTTTGGGAGGCTGAGGCGGGTGAATCACTTGAGGTTAGAAGTTCAAGACCAGCCTGGCCAACATGGTGAAACCCCATGTCTACTAAAACAAAACAAAACAAAACAAAAATTAGCCAGGCATGGTTGCACATGCTTGTAATCTCAGCTGTTTGGGAGGCTGAGGCACGAGATTTGCTTGAACCCAGAAGGCAGAGGTTGCAGTGAGCCAAGATCTCAGTTTCATTATTATTGGGTGTGGTTTGTCACTTAACAGATGCTGTATTTTAACCTCTCTGTGTGTTCTTTATTTCAAGAGGATTTTAATAATTTCCTAGTACAGTGCCAAATAACTGTCTCATATATGGCACTTACTATTGCCATAATCATCACTATTATCACTATTTTAGTGGGTAGAGGTTTTCTGATGATTATCTCATATCTTGGTCTCTGATTACCTCTTTAGGATATTGATTTCATCCTTTTAAGGTGCCTGACAGTTTCTTATAGCTTTTAATTATTTGTCTGTGCTTTCCCACTGGATTGCAAACTCCCAGAAGGCAGAGGCTGTGCCTGTGACAAGTAAAGTATCTTCCACAGAGCAGGTTCCCTGTACACATGCACTGAATTTAGAAACTGGAATTAAGGTAATAGTTGAGAAGCTTTTCTTAAGTTAGACATCAAAGTGCATTATTTCATATGTAAGTTGGAATTCTGTTTCTGAATGAATTCTATTTAACAGAACCACTGATGTCCTCCTTGGGAAACATCTTCACTGTTAATGTGAGTAAAGTTAAAACTGGCTTGTGATACTCAGGATCCAAAGATTAAAATACCCCTCATTAAAGGCAAGAATTGTATCTATTACATTACCACCAATAACAGCAATAGTATTAATAGTAATAATAAAAATGCCTTTCAAGAAGTTTGGAATTAAATTTGAAGCTCAACCATAGCAATAAATTCTGGTCAGCATATTTGTATTCTTCTTTTCCCTATTTGTGTTCTATTCATGCTGGTCTTAAATTTTTGTTGTTTTATATAAGCTATGTCAAATTGTCTGTGAAATGAGGCTGAATATAAATACATTAAGGTAATAAATTATGTAATAAGAAATGTTCAAAGGGTCATTGGGCAGCTGTACTTTATCATTACTGGGAACAGAACAAGAGGAAGCCAGTGCAAACTATAGTTTAAAAAATTGGGGTCAAAATGTAAAGGTTTTCTTCGTAGTATTTTAAAACTGATGGTTTTTGGGTCGTTTCAGTGTTGGCTGTGGAATATCCTCAGGAGGGCCTGTAGTCCACTCTTGCAGCCTCTCTGATTACAGTGTCCTCATCTGTAAGATGATTGAGCTGAACTAGCAGCTGTTCCCAGTCCTTTGTTTTCAAATGAGATTTCAAGTTTGCTGGGAAGGAGGGGTGAGTAGATTAGAGGGCAGAGGGGGACACATGCCCTGTCTCTTGGCCTGCTCTTCAAATCCACCCTCTGCCCCAAGCCTCTAGAGAACTCTGGGGCTCTTCAACACTTTTAGCCCTGGCAGTCTTCTGGACCTCTACCTGCTCTAAACTTTGCTACTCAAAATATGATCCCTGGACAAGCAGCTGCAGCCATCACCTGGGACCTGAGAAATGTAGGCTCTCAGGCCCCACGATAGAGCTGCTCAACCAGAAGCAGCATTTGACCAGATCCTGTGGTGATTTGTATACACAGTAAAATTCAAGAAGTACTGCTTTAAGACCCTGTGTCCCATTTTTGAGACTTATTCAAGTATCACACTTATGGATTCAAATAATGTTTTCCTTCCATCATATTAACATGAAAACATTTTTATCTATCCTCAAATTCCAGGATCTCCAGTAACAAAACTCTTGGAAAACCATGCCCAAGCCTCTTTTTTCAGTGTCCCTTACTTATGACCTGAGGAGGAAGTCTCCCCTGCAGAGCTCCTGTAGACAACTTGGGCAGGCAGGACAAACCACACGGCATCTCTGTGACTGTAGCAAGTGCTGTGTCCAAGGCTCTTTATTTAGCCAGGCTCCCTACACACTCCTGTCTCTGAAAAAGGAAGCCTGTGTAATCAAAGACAGGTGAGCCATGTCTCTCTCCCTGCCTCCCCCTCCTCTTACACAGTCCATGGTGACTTTGTGTGTGTTACAAATCAATAGCTAAATCCATAAGTTGTCATTCAGGGAAACTAGATTCTTCCTAGTAGTAGATTCTACTTTGAGCTGTCTTGGTAGGTTAAGCCCTGACTTTTCAGGTACACAAAAATAGACTTTTATTTTGGTATAAGCACAACTCAGCAAAAATATAAGACACAGAATCAGTTGCTTAAACCCTCTAAGGGAAGTATGCTTATACAGGGTTTCATTTTCCTCCCTTGCCATCTCAACATTAAATACAATAAGAACCTGCTTTATCCTATAGTTAGAAAGTTGTAGCTCAAGCCTACATATTACATTTGCCATGATGATGAAATAGAGATTGATATTTAGAATTACAAACTTTTGCTATTTTGGCTGTCTTACTGTTAAGGAACTATTTGCTATAACATATATAAACTTATGCAATAAATAAGGTTAAGGCACTATTTCATTAAAACCCTAGATTTTTTATTCTTATTTTTTAATTTTTATTTTATTAGTTTAAACAACTTCTTGCCTAGGTCATAATTTAATTTTACTTTAAGCAGTATTATCTTTTGTCATTTTTACCTAGTATAGGAAATGGAGCTAAACAGCTATGTTGCTTCTTAAAACTCAATTTATTACTGTATCTTGATTTTATGGTCATCTGATTATCTCACTGAAATCAGCAATTCTTGTATTTTTCTGTAATGTTCAAAATATAAACCTGGAATGAATTATTCATTAGAATGTTGCATTTTGAATATTAACATTAATTTCAAATTTAGAGCATATAATACTTGTAACAGAAGCTAACTGGATTATCTGTGGTAAATTATTTTTTTATATCCTTGTTAACACTGTTTTACTCCTTAATTTCCTTGCCTGCATAAGTAGGATCTTTGCGCTAATGTCAGAACTTGTCAAAGCATAATGGTTGCTTAGAGAGTATTGTTATCAATTTTTTTTTTGTTTTTAAGGTATATTACTGCTTTTCCATTGTTTAACAATTTTAAATCAAATGAATTTTGCTCAGTTGAACTTTTAAAAAGACTGGCCTGCAAATATACAAAATTATACCTGAAGGATTGTGGTCCTTAAAACAACCCCAAAATGTAGACTTCACCACTTTGTTAGGAGAGTAAGTCCTGAGAAACACTGTCTCCCTCTTCTGTATGATGTCTTTTCCCAAACCTCCAAATCTGTGGCTCTATAATTGGCAATATTTCTGGCTTCCATGATATTTCTGTAACTCTCAAATGATAATGAAGAACAGACATAGGGTCATTAGTGCCTCATTGAAAGCAAAACCATTATTCCAATCACAACAAGTTTTTTGTTTTTGTTTTTTCTTTTTTCTTTAATGGTAAGGAAGGAAAGAAAGCAGGTGCCGGGAGTTTTTGTTCTTTGAAAAATGAAAAATTTTAGACTGTCTTACTCATTAGACACTGAAGATCTCTATACTAACAGCAGAAAGGGAAAACCGTTAAATCTGGAGACAAAAGTCTATTCTTCAGAATTGGTGATCTGTTTCCTCCAAAAGGTAAATGGTGGCTCCATTGTAACTTGCTTTATAGCCTTCGAAAATTGCTTAATGTTCCAGGACTTCACTTGGTTGAGGTGCTTTGATTGTCTTCTTTCTGAGGGTCTTGTCCAGCTTTAAAATTCTACAAATACATAAAATCCATTTCAAAACTGGAAAAGAAGCTGAATATGGGGAAAACATTAAGAAAATTGGGTAGCTTTGTGCTTCTCTTGGGCCAGGCCATTACAATGGGTGTTACAGTTTCTCTGAGATTTGTGAAACATCAGAGCAAAACCATTTTTTTCAGGTTGGAATATCTGCCTTTTTTTTTTTTTTTTTTGTCTATGCTAATGTTATTATCAGTTCCCGTGGGTAATTCAGCTTTCAGATCAGAACTATACCGACAAGTATGTTAGGAAGCAAATTTTTATAAACTTGCGTTTTTAGTACCTTTTTTCTCTCCAATCACTAGAGAACTATAGAGAAAAGTATACTTATTACTGTTTATAAAGTATATTTTGTTTTCTTTTTTGGCAGGAGAGAGTGAAAACCAAATATTTTAAGAATTCTTCTTTTCTTTGTCTTTTTCAACTCAGTATTTATTTTAAAATCTTTATATTTTTTTGATTGGTGAATTATCATTCCCCTTGCTTTACTCTTTTCTTTCTTGCCTCTCATTCTAGATTATCTTCTGTTTGTTATTATTACTTCTATATCATCACCTAAGGGAAGAAGGATAACACTGGTGGAATTTTAATCATTTTAAATCCTGATGTTTTAAAATAACTTAAAAATGTTTATATATAATAATTTTAAATTGTGTTTTCAAATTAAACCAATATCACATTGTTTTAGTTTTGAAATGTACTGATAACAAATAATCTTTAGTCATTTATCCCCCAGTTTTCTTCTCGCTGTCGGTTCATTTCTGTATATTCATTGTAGTTCATTTTGTCATGATTTTTTAAAGATTCATGTCAATGCTCAAATAGAAAAGAGCCAAGTTATACTTTTTCGTTTAAAGTAGGAGACTCATTGACTGCTTTCTAAGTAAATAAGACATAGCTCTGTTCTCAAAGGGGTTACCTTTCTTCTATTCTTTTTATACAGCATAGCTAAACCTAAATAACTTTATCGATTGGGTTTTTATAACCTTAAGCATTTACAAATGAGTAGAATATTTACTGTACTACATTCTCTACCTCTGTTTCCAATCTCTTCTTTAAGTATCTCTTCTTCCTTCTTGTAGCAAAGTGTTAGTATCAGGAAATGGCTGATGCTATCAAAATGGCTTAAACAATAAGAAACTCTTCTTTCCCTAACAAGAAGTCTGGAGAGAGCAGTTCCAGGCTTGGCTAATTCAGCAGCTCAGCAACATCAGGAGGGAAGTTGGTGCCTTCTCTCTTACCTCTCTGTGTTTCTGCCTATCATGTTAGGGTGGCTTACTTCATGGCTCCAGCTGGTTGCCACCGTTCATGGAGTCACATGCAGATGATCACATGCAAAGCCAGATTAAAGAAGAGTTTCCACTCATGCTTCTCTATTTATCAGTGAGGAACATCTTTTCCAGATCAATTATGATTTACCCCAGGAACTGGGGAGAGGATCCACCTTTCCAGAGCATGTGATGGTAGCGGTGTTGGGGGATGACTGTGTGGGGCAGGCAGTCATCAGTGTTTCTTAAAATAATGAAGCAACAATATTCAATGACTTTGCCCATCTGTATAAATAAGAAAAATAGAATTTCTTGAACATTTGTCTCAGGGTGTGGGGGAGAAAGATAGGGACGAGGGAGCTATATATGATTTTAAGTGGAAGTTAGAATTGACCCAAGGCATCCTTGGTTGTAAAGAAAACCTTTAGAGTAGTAAACAAAAAGAAGTTCCAAAAAGCTGTCTCCTTGAAGGGAATCCACTCATGTTGCAGGTAAAAGAAAAGGGAAGGGCAATTTTTTCTCCACTCTTTTATGAAACAGCCCCAACAGCTTTTATGAAGGCTGTGATTTAGAAATGGGGGGAAAAGGCTGTTGTGTTATGAGTGCACAAATGCACAAGCTTTTCCAACACTGCCTGAAATGCAGATTTTTGTTGCTCCCCAGTTAATTAACACGCACTCATGCATGTTTTTGCCTTGACCGTCAGCTCTTTGGTCATGTGCTGGGGGAAGGGCTTTGCATAACAGAGCGGTCAGACATTTTATTTTTTCTCGGTGTGACTTCCAAGAAGACCTCTAGGGAAATGCTGGACGTCGTCCATTTTAACGATAGCTCTATTCTTGCATTGACACAAGAGATTCTCTGCAGAGGACTCCAGGGAGCACCAGCACTATTTCCAGCCTTGAGAAATGTGCTCAAGTCATTTCTTTCCTTATTTATACAGATGGGAAAAGTCATAGAATTCACATGATGGTTATTAGATATTTTCTATTCATGCAATATTTGTCTTCAAACCTCCTACTCCTAAAATTTTTGTTTATCCTCTTCTGCTCCTTAAAACTAAAAGGCAACTTGCAATTATTTGTTTTAGTACCAGCATTGAAACACTGCGTGAAAGTTGCCACCACAAAAGGAAATATAGTCTAGACAAGAGCTAGAAATAGCATGTTTGCCAAACAAAAATATATGAAATAATTTTACTCTTGTTTTTGTTCTTTATTAGCTGTATTATTATTTGCTTATTATCTGTATGTAATACTCTTATATGCTGCTAAAATGTTTATAAACAAAATCTGTCTTGAAAAGCATAGGAAATGGAATTTATAGGTTGTAATTGCTTTGCAGTTTCATTATTCAATATTCAAGGCACTTTATTTTACTTTGTCTAGGAATCTTTATATACTAGCCATCTTCAGGAGTATAGGGAAACCAGGCCAGAATTTAAAATGGAAGGAATTTCCTTTGTTTTTATCCTGTAGAAGACAGTATTGGGGTCCTGCCTATATCCCCTGGGCACTCAACATTTTCTTATGCATGGACTCAGCCTCCAACTGCCAGCACATGCAATTCTGCCTGAGGGCCCTTTCTAGCCATTAGGATTTCATGTGCTCTGGCAAGGCGGAAGAGTGGAGGAATTAATACTCCCAGGGAGCAATTTTAGCCAGTGAATAATGGGAATCAGTGGATTATTATCCTAGCCCTGTCACTCCCCACCCTTTGGGCTGGAGAACTCTAAGTTAGTGTTCTACACTAGCTCCTAGAGTTTCTTGACAGAATTAAACTCCAGTTGCCCTCAGTGGTAACTGTCTTGATAATATACCCTTGCCTGGCTTCCTTCCCTTCCTGTCTCACTTCCCCACTTTCCTATCACTTCCCAAATTACTACTTGCATTCAAATCCTTGTCTCAGGGTTTGCCTTCTAGGAGATCCAAACGAAGAGAGTCCTCTAGAGCAACGCATGGCTTAATGGGAGGGTTCCTCACCCTTATTTTAAAGATCTTGCTATGTAAAGCTTAAATATTTTTTTGGAAAAAATGGGGACTAGATAAGTGGTTGGAGAGGAAGGAAGAAAGAAAACAAGGAAAGAAGGAGAGGCTTATGAACCTGGCAGTTTTACGTATCTCTTTAAAAATACTCAGCATTGCCTCGTCATCCATATGCTATAATTGGGGTTAGAAAAAAAGAAAAAAAAAAGCTCCTCTTCCCTATAACATTTTAATTCCACATTCCAAAATGTATAGTGTGATTTCATGTATGTGTGTGTATGTGTTTAAGGAAATATATACCATATATAAAATATTGTAATATATAATGTAATGTATTATGCAGTTTTTTTTTAAAGAGTCATATGCTGATTAGCTTTCATAGCCTATTCAAGTAATGCAAATACAGACACTCTTCTACTGGATATTGATTTATACAGGGCAAATAGTAAAGAATGATAAATTAATTTATTTTGCTTCTTGAGATCCACCCAGGGAAAAGGCAATGCAGTAAGTATAAAGCAGTTTGCATTTGCAAGAGCGAACATCCTGAAGCTCTAGTCCATAGATTTTGCCTTTTCTTCCATCCTCAGAGAAAGGTTAGGAATCCCCACTACCCACCCCCAGCTCTATTTTAGCATTTGTCATGAAGTTGCTCAACTATTTATATACTTGTTGGCCTCCCCATGAGACTGAGTTCTCTTGGAGGGCAGGAGTTTTGTCTTTTTCATCTTTGTATCTCTAGCACATGGCATGGTATTTGGCACACAGAAGATAGTTAATAGATGGTAAAATAACAGAAGGGTGAGATTTCCTATCTCAAAGTCTTTGGCAGAGTTTGTTCCTCAGTTGCTGATGTCTGCCATGGGCACCTACAATTTGCCTTCCCTGGAACTGCACCATGAATGCCCTATGAACCCGTGCTCTGTCCAAAGACTCTGCTACATGTTTGTGATTGGTGTCTGTAGAATGGACAAGATGAATTAAAGAGTTCTAACTCCTGAATGAGCTAGGTCCTTGGGTTTAATTGTTAAAATACAAAAAGCAGTGCATATTATGGCATATGGTGATAACTCATAAAATAATTTTGTCCTTTAATGTGACACAGACATAAAAATGTTTTTGTTTTACCAAGGGAAGGACAAACAACAGAAATAAAATAAAACTCCATCTGTAGTATACTGTAGTATACTTACTACCAACCTCTACTCATTTTTTGCCCCCACCAGCTACTCCTTTAGGTACCTTTAGTTCCTGGCTTTTCCATTATTTTTATCAATGTGCCAAATTTTTGAATAAATATTACTCTCTGCCATTATATTTTTCATGCCCTTTTAATTTGGAAATTTATATGCCATATTAAAAAAGATGAAATAACTTTAAAACAAGATGTTTACCACCATCAATTTTACGTACCTGTAAATGGAGAAAGCATTACTGCAGACTTACATTCATTAGAAAAGTCTTAGGTGGAAATAAAAATGAACCCAAATGAGCCAGACCTTTCGAGGCTTGGTTTTCATTGCCCCAAAGTGTCGACAGTGATTTGTGATAACACCTGAAAGTACTTCTGTGATGCCTAATTGCATTGGTCAGGACTCCCAGGTGCAGATAAGAGCAGCCCCTCTCTGCCAGTTTAAGCAGAAAAGGATTTGTTCCGGAACACAGATAGTTTACAGTAGTGGTGGAGGGCTAGGGCAGCAGGCTAGAAGGCAGAACATCACCAGTGAAGTGACCTGCTGCCCTTGAGCCACGGCCATGCTGTTTCTGATGACACATATATCTGCAAAATGGAGACCCCATGGCACCTTGTTTCTTGATGCAGCTCACACCCACATCAAAGTGTCGGGTGGATGCAGCTGACTGACAGAAGCTAGGTCACACTTTAGCACCCAAGCTCAAGGGAGGCTGGGAGTCACAGGGTTAGTATATCTGTTTTCATCTCTCCAGGGGAGGCAAGATTCATAGCCCAGGGATCTGCTACAATGTAAGGAAGCTGTCTAAAGTGGGCAGCCACAAATGACAAGTGTCTGCTACAATAATGTTTCATGAAAACAGCAGTAAGCAAATTGTGTAAGCTGTTTGGCCTCTACTATTAAGAAATACATGCAGCAAAAAGATTGTAAGGAAATACACAGAAATGTTAATACTGACTGTCTCTGTGTTGGATTGTGGGTAATATTTTCCTTATGTTGTGTTTTCAAATTTTTCCATAATGAAACTCTTTCCTTGTAAATTAGAAAAAAGAGAACTTTCCATTTAAGAATGGCAGATAAAAATAATTACTGCCTTCCTACATGGATGAAAAATCTTAAAACTCCTGATTATATTTGATAATCTGTCTTTGTAAAACAGGCAAATGATAAAAAAAAAAAAAAAAAAAAGCAAAATCCAAAGCCAAAAAGTTACTCTTTTCTCTAAATTGAAGTTAAAATTTCCTGTGTCTTAGGCTAAGTGTGTACAGTAGCTGCTGATCACATCAGGGTCACAGTTTTGAAATCAGAAAGGCCTCAGATATCCTTACTTCAACTTTATAGCATTCATCTCAATTTGAATTTCAAAAAGCACAATCGTGTGATATATACACACATTCATGCACATTTGCCTGTTATCTGTCTTTCCTAGTAGACACAAAAGCAGGGCCATGACTCCTGAGTGCCCACCACACTGTAGTCATGTAGTAGGTATTTACTAGTTACCTGTAATGGATGTTAATGGTTAAATCACAAAGGAAGGGACCATTGTCTCTAACTGCAAAGTCTTCCAGTTCTACCAGCTGACTGGCCCTCACTGAGATAGCTGTTGACTGCATAGGATGTCATTCTGCTGCTCCCCACGCCTTACTGGGATATCAGAGATTCTAGAGCTCTCTTAAGCTCTTCTGTTTACATGTCCTTTGAAGACATTTTTGCAGCTCCTTACCCTTGCGGGACACAAGAAAATGTGGGAGTTCTGCAATCCTCTAAGCCCTACTTTGGAGGGAGAGCACAGGTCTGTTGCTCTCAGGCCCTCCTGCCCATCCTGGAGTTCTCTTTTTAGCTGCCTTTCTGGACCTGAACTACAGCACAGAAACTATTTTCAAGGGCTCAGCAGTTTCTAATTTTTTTACCTGCCTTCTGACCCTCTCCCCTTCTCCTGATCTAAAGAAAAATCTTTTTCTCACCTGGCAGCCGGAAGAAGGCTCATCTACTCATTGTTCATATGTTCCTCCAGATCCTTTCTCTTTATTCTTAATCTTTCCTTTAAAAAGTCAAAAGGCAGGTGTCTGACTCATATTCTCTTTAGTCCTCTTTTTCCTGAAGCAGTGTACGCTGCTGGTCGAATGGGGAAAATGTGAAAATTTGGAGAAAAATAATCCTTAATTAATAGCTCAAAAGTATCATCTCCCACATTTCTATAAAAGGTGGACCAATTTCAAGGGAGTGAAATGAACCATAGTTATTCCAGATTTCCAAAGTCATTCTCCGAAGTTTGTCAGTTCACTGATTCTAGAAAGAAAGAAAGCATGTAACTTGGGAAGTTTGCAAAATGAGTACGTCTCCAGGGAGTGCCTCGTCTTGCTACTGTCATGAAGTTTCTCCCAAACAGTTGAGCCTCTGATAAAATAAATATCTGTCATGTTATTTAGGAGGGGTGACAGGCTGAGAATCACTGAGCAAGTGAGAAGCTGTCCTTGACTTGGTAAGTTTCCATGCTGTCTTAGGCTGATACGGATCTCATATTAAGTGATATGCAATGAGAGTTTCCTCTGTCAGCTCAGTGACATGATTTCAGGCAAGGAAGGTGAATGTCTCCGCGTCAGCTAGAGATGATTATAACAGATATCACTTGTCTTAATAGCCCTACCTTCATCTGCTACACTGTGGGCAAATAAGATTGTATGCTTTATCATCAGGGTGCCAGACGGGGCTCAGGTAGCTACATTTTATATGCAAAATCTCATGCTCTGCTGCACAATAGTTGGTGTTTGCAAGGAAAAATAAGTATCTTGAAGCTTTTTATAGCATTTGTTCCTTCACAGCAAGAGAATATTGCAAGTTTGTAAGACTGTATTGTCATGCTTAACCACTGTGACTTTTATAACTGCATGCTAGCTGGGGTACAGTAAATTACTGAAAAAGCTCTATGAGGATGGCATTGTGTTTGCCTGCTGCTTTGTAATCTTCAGCGGTTACAAAAAAACATAGTCTTGTTTGTAATTTCAAGCTTCTTTGGGCGTACTAGCAGTCTGAAATGCCATTCCTAATAACATTAGGTCATTTTAAACCAAATTCTTGATAGAACAGTCTTTCTACAGAATGTTACCAAGCAAGCATTTTTCTAGAATCTACTTCTTATTAAGTAGGATCCTAATAGGGTGTTTAGAACCAATATGAAAACACCTGTTGCGGGAAGGGAGCCAAGTGTTCCAGCTTTCTATATTGCAGATTTAAAGACACCTGTGAAGGGCATCGTGGAGTCCTTGCTTGTGAGGCTCCTGGTGCACAGCTGCCCTTTCTCATGCAAATTGGGCTGCTCTTTGTGGAAGCGGCCAGCGCCTGCTGTTGGTTGTCTTTTGGGGATGGGATGAGCTCAGAACGGGAAGACCAAGGAGGACATTTAAAGTGAAGAAAAGGTTAAAGGACTCAAGTTTTAGGGTAAGTGACTTCCCAGTAATGGTCATCTTGCATTAGAAGGTTTTCCTCATGAGATTTTTGGAGAATGGAAACTTAACCCAGCTTTTATTGCTCTGGGGAAAAAAGTCAAATGTTCCCCAACCTTGGAGTAGGCTAAGGGCACTTTCTACGTTTTCTTACTTACGCTCTCAGCTTCTAGGACAGATTTCCTAACTTAGAATTGTAATGATTTTTTAAAAAATGTATTCTTTCACTGAGAAATGGGATATGCTGACTGCAGTATCAAAACTTCTAGACCCTGAATATGAAACACGAAGAGAGCTCTACCTATGGTAATGCCTGAGGAAATTATGGTTCTTCTATCGTAAAACAGAGGGAGAGGCTTGTTTGAATTAGTGAAAAGTTAATAGTATAATCACATTTTAAAAAATGGTAGAAGCTCTTCTCTTCAATGTGATTGGAGCTGGTACTTGGCTAAAAAAAAGGAAACAATTTTCAAGTAAAATGACAATTAAAATATTTACATCAACTTAAAATATATCGTATATTTTTTTTCTGGTTTTTGGCTGTATAACCAATATTCAGTGTCCTCTGGTTAGAGACTCCTTCATCTTTTTTGCATAAACTACACCCATAAGATATATATTATTTTTATATTACTTTTAGGACCTAGTTATCCAGGTTTGTCTTCTGTAACAATCTGAATTCAGAATATTAGATTTTCACATTCTTAACCTTTTTTAGAACTGTCTTGTCGGTTACTTGATAGCTTTTTATTTTTGCAACTTGTCATTTTCAAGTTTTTTAGTAATCATTTGACTTAGTTTTCCTAGCGAAGATAACTCTTAATGCCCATTCTTCATCCATTTATGTTATATTGAAGTCATAACTTTACAATGATGAGCACAACCGGCGTTAACAGGCTTGGGAATAAACACAATGACTTGAGTAAGTCCGCATCTCAACTGAGAGGGCAGAAGTTCCTGGGCATGCCAAGGAGAGCTTACTAGCTGAAGGCATTCTCTGTGGCAAGGTCATCTGTCAGCATCTGTTAGAAAGGACTGGAGAATGTTGGTTAATCTATGAGTTGGTTAAAGGGCCTAAAGAGATTTTCTACTATGATACATTTTTATTGGTATGCATAGTAGCAACTCCTAAAGAAGATTTTTGTAAGATGTTTTCTAGTACAGGTCCTGCAGAACTTTCCTTAATGAACTGCCAATGTTTACTTATAATCAGCAGACTCTGTCTGCAAACATAATTGGTGTTCTGAAGTATTTTTTTCCAACAGTCTAGTTTACACTTTGGTACTATAATTGATTTGTTCATCAGACTCTTTTTTTCTTAGATGGGAAGAGATAATGTTTTGGTCTACTCAGAGTTATCACAATTTTTAAATTAATGACTTGGGAATTTAATGAGCTCTTCTTTCATTTATACATGCTAGAAATACTAAATATCTCTGTTAATCTTTTTAGTTAATTTTTGTTTTGAATACTGGTAGTAATAAAGTATGGTATGCTAAGAATCATTTTAAAAAGAAAATAGATATTGCTCTTATTGGTATTATCCATATATTTGAAAATTTTACAGCTGAGAGAGAGAAGCATGCCTGTGAATGTGTGTAAATACATGTAAATACACACACACAGAGGCAAAGAGAGACACAGAGGCAGAGACACAGAAGGAAAGAGATAGGCAAAGAAAGAATAAGATACAGGGAGACAGAGTTATGGATTATGCATCAGTGTGTGTGTGTGTGTGTGTGTGTGTGTGTGTGTGTGTGTATGAACACACACAGAAAGAGACAGACAGAAACAGGTAACTATAAGAGAAACCGAGAGAGACTGAAACATCCAGAGAGGTGGAGGAAGGGCCACCACAGCAACGTTGCTCAAGATTAGTTCCATGTCTGCCCTTAATAGAACAGTAGGGTACACAAGATTTGGAGGTCAGAGGCCTTGGGGAAGCAGGACAGAAAAACAGGCTCAGGTCCCACCAGGAGACACAGTATCATAATAGGCAATATCAGATATATGAGTAGGTCACAACCTAGGCATTAATTAGGTGGCTCTGCACTGCTTGCTGATATTTGTTAAATGTGTTTTTCAGCTCGAAATGGTTTTATTTTATTTTATTTTTTGCCTGCAGAAAGGTACTGAAGGAAATCTCTGTTGGAGAACTAAAGCCAAATGAAACGGTACAGGCCAGTCTGGAAGCCCAGCTCCTCTCCAAGCTGGACCACCCAGCCATTGTCAAGTTCCATGCGAGTTTTGTGGAGCAAGATAATTTCTGCATTATCACGGAGTACTGTGAGGTGAGACTCTCCTTTTCTCTTGGAAGTCTTTATAAAAAATATGTTGCATGGTAAAAAGGCTTCTGTAAAGAGATCTTAAAAGTGCAAGTATCAAACCATAAATTGAACTATGAAGACCTGGGATACCGTGTCTTGCAGCTAAGAATGATTAGATAACTGTCAAAAGTTGTTTCTAAGGAAGTGTTTTCCTTCTGCTGGCAAACTAAATAAAAACGAATATGTTTTAAGGAGGAGGCCAGGAGTGATGGCTTATACTTGTAATCCCAGCACTTTGGGAGGTCAAAGTGAGAGAACGCCTAGTTCAGGAGTTCAAGACCAGCCCGGGAAACATAGTGAGATCCCCTATCTCTACAAAAAAAAAATAGCAGGACGTGGTTCCATGAGCCCATAGTCCCAGCTAGCCGAGAGACTGAGGCAAGAGGATTGCTTGAGCCTAGCAGTTCAAGGCTTCAGTGGACTGTGATTATGCCATCGTGCTCCAGCCTGGGCAGGAGAGTAAGACCCTACCTCTAAGAAAAATCAAAAAAGGAGAAATTGCTGTCAAAGAATGCTTCAACAATTTTTTCATAGAGGGAGGGGCAAACCTAGATTGGTCTGATGCTTAGATGGACATTTAAATGCTCTAACAGATGCTTGGTTAGAGTAGAGGAATATGTCCTCAGTTTTGGATTCCAGCTCTATGGTTTAATTTCTTCAGTGGAAGGTTAGAAATGGAAATAGGGCCTTTTCCCCCACAAGTATTCCTCATATTTATCAATTTGTGGTTTACAGCTTCAGGTATTTACAGTGTTTTCAACAACTCTGTGTTATATCCAAGTAATAGCTATGTATTTTACTGAGCCCCAAGACAGTGTGAAGCTGCTTGGAAAGGTAAGAGAGGGAAAATGGACAATATGTAGCTGCAGTGTGGATCTGTTTTTTTACTCCTGAGAGGTTATAGAGAGGGGACTGACAGAGGTTGGGTCAGGTAGAGAATAACCAAAGATGACTATGCTCAAAAAGTATCCGCCAAAATATTGTGGAAGCTAGAGTTAGCCAAATGCACCTTGGGAGAATTTGGTACTGTTCATACTTTAGGATGAATTTAGTCACCTCATTACTTGGATGCTGCTGAAACTCAAAAGACATGATGCTTGGGAGCAAAAAAGATGCTCTTTAGAGTAGAAGGCAGTCCTATTTGGGTCAGAAAACTTTGGACAACTAGAGCTAACTTGAATGTGCCATTTGTTTGAGAGAGAGAAAAGAAGAGACAGGAGAAAGAAAAGAAGCTCAGAAGGAAAAGGAATAGCAGCAAAAACAACCTTGCCTGCTCTGCACATTAGCTGATGTATCACCCCAAGTGAAACTAATAGCCAAGTAAAAATATCTGAACAAGTTGAAAGATTCCATGTCTTGGCCATTTCCCTGCAGGTCAGCCTCAGCCTTGCTGGGTATTTTCCCATCTGTGTCTTGACCCTGCTCTGCTTGCAGGAAAGTGGACAGGGCAGAGGGTGAGTGGAGAAAAACTGGTTTGTTTGGGTATCTGCTTGACCTTCATCCAATGGGTTGTTGAGAAAATCAGTAAGATGATGACAGATGCGAACAGTGATATTGAATAGTTACTCTGGCAAATATGTCAACAATTCATGCAAAACTACAGATACTTGCATATGCATATTTTGGATACTATGATCCACCTGCTATCGTTTGATCATATTTCTTCTTCAGCCTCCTTTAGTTAATCAGCTGTATTGTTTTAGAAATAACTGACTCCTGCTGCTTTTAACTGTTACTACTACCTCTACTGCTGCTTTTAGGGCATTGACTTTTCCAAAGGCTCTTTCCAAATCTTAGAATATTTTGAACTGCAGTCAGCACTATTCCGTAGGACTTTCTGTGCTGATGGCAATGGGCTATAGTTGTGTTGTCTAATATAGTAGCCACTAGTCATATACATGGCTCTTTAGCACTTGAAGTGCGGATAGTGCAATTGAGGATCTGGATTTTAAATTTTATTTAATTAGTTTAAATTTAAATAACCATATGTGGCTTCTCGCTACTGTATTAGACATGCATGGTGTATATTGCTATAACCTTCTTTCCCTGTATTAATTGGAAAATATTTATAATTTTAATATAATTTTAAACTACCAGAAATGTTACAAGAAAAACACAGTGAACTTCCATATGCCCTTTATCCAGATTCCCCAGTTGTTATTTTTCCACATTTACTTTATCTATCTACATTTTTTAATGAATCGTTTGAGAATAAGTTTCAGACATGATGCCTTTTTGTCCTAAATATAATACAGCTGTGAGTATTTTCTAAGACCAAGGACATTCTTTTACATAACCATAGTACAGTAATCAAAATCAGGAAATCAACACTGATACAATCCTAGTATGTAACCCAGTGGTTCTCAAAGTGTGACCCCAGAGCTGAATCATCAGCATCTCTACGGAACTTACTAGAAATATGAATTCTTTGCCTCTACCCCAGCCACATTGAATCAGAAGTTCTAGGGGTGGGGTTCTGGCAATCTGTGTTTTGTTAAGCCTGCCAAATGAGCATGAAGAATGCTGAATTTTGAGAATCACTCTTCTAATTCACAGTCTATATTGTCTGAATTACGTCCTTAGAAAGGGCAGTTCTATAAGATTTTTGTTGTTGTTGCACACAATCTCATCAGGAATCATCTGTGTTAATTTTTAAATGATGGGTGGTTTCAGTGGGCTGAGCTGCTCTCCTGGGAGGGGCCGTTGCCATGGTGATGGCTGGCAGTGCTGAGAGACAGCTGTGGGGCTGCCTGGGCTCTATGTGCCGCTGAGCTGGCAGGTTGCCACTTCCCTGACTCCTGAGGAATGATTTGCACAGATTGCTCCGTTCTTGTTAATAAAGATATTTCTCATCTTCAGACTCAAATTTACTCTTAACTTGCACAGGGCTGGTGTTATCTTCTTTTTATTAAGGTAAAATAATAGTATAGGAAATGGCAGGTGACCAAAATTGCACCTCATAGAAAAATGCTATCACCACCATTGAAATGGCTGATCTCTTTATCTCCAAGTTCCCTCTTCTATGATTTAATTTGGGACCTTTCAAGACCGAAATACATAAATGCATTAGTGAGACCTCTGCATCTACTACCCAACCCTTTGGACACATACATTAGATTATGAGTGTAAAACAGCAGACAACTGAACTCTCATAATTTCTGGTCAAGATTTAACCAAACTTTGATGGGGAATAGTTCCAAAACTACCAGAATGGCAGAATATTTCAAATGTTGATGTCTTCTCTTCTCCTTCACATCGGAAGGAAATGGAACTACTGCCCATCCTCCACAGTTGCACACCTTTTCATCTTTGCTTAGGCCATATCCTCTGAGAATGCCCTTCTTCCTACTCCCACATCTTCAAATCTTACCCTGACTCCTCAAATTATTGGCCACTACCAGAACATCAGGAGTGTGCCTACACCTGGCTCACAGGTGATATAATTCACATCCTGAAAAAGTGACTGCAGCATACCCTCAAGCCGTGAGGACCAGGAGAAAGCAGGAATCTCCAGTAACACCAAACACAACTTCTCTCTGTTTTTCCACCTTCAAATCTGGGGTAGGACACCTCCTTCCACAGTCATATTTACTGCTACCTCCTCTCCCATAATCAAAGGTTCCAATAAACAAGGTTCCTTTCCCATAAACAAAGCCTCTCATAATCTCCTGGCTAGAAATCACTCCCCACCCCAATTGCAATCCCCCCAACTCTCATAGCATCTTTACTTCTCATAGCATCTTTATCTCTCATGGTGTAAACCACAGTTTACATCATATGAACCATGTCAGACTCTCAGCGTGTGGGATTCATCTTTTTTTGATTCATTTTTCTATCACATCATGGACCCACATAGTAAACCATAAAGAAGTTAGCACTCAAGACATTTTTTAAATGAATTCTTTACCTCTTGCTTCCAGCTGCCTCCCACCTCATTTCTGTCAAACACTGATGGTAATGATAAAATACTGGATCCTTCCACCTGTTGTATATGTTAGAAGTATTTTGCCCTACCTTACTGTGATGATGTACCTAAAAATGTGCTATACTGGAGACATGTGAGATCCTGCCGGAAAACCTTCCATTTGGGTAAAGACAAGGCATCTCCAGAAACCTAGGCATTAAATGAATAGACACACTAGAGAATAGGTGAGGTCACATATCTTCAGGAGAGGGTGGCGGTAGTGGTGGCGGTGCAGAGAACAGATGATAGCAGGGAACAAGGCAGAAAATATTGGACTTGTCTTTTTTCTGCTTGGTGATAATAATATATTTTATCAATATAACAAATATTTTATCAATATAATGCTAGTTCTTAACATTGGCTGCATCTTAGAATCATCTGGAGAGCCATCAGAAATCCTGAGGCCTGAGGCCCACCTCTAGAAAGTCTGATTTAGTTGATCCTCGGGAATGGCTCAGGCATAAGGTGTTTTTTTTGTTTGTTTGTTTTTGTTTGTTTTTTAATCTGTAGGCTAGGAGCCCAAGCTGATGTTTATTCATTCATTTGGTAGTGCTAGAAACTGGCAACCGTGGGCTAGATCTAGCCCATAGACCCAAATCTATGTTTTCCTTAACCTTCACAATATTTAAAAATCAGAGCACTTCACATAAGTCTACATTTTCAGCTTCTTTTAGCAGGAATGCTCCTTCAAAGGGTATGTGCATCCCTGTTCCCACAGCCCCCAGCATTCCTTGTCCCTTAGCTGCCTGGCTTCTCTAGGCACCTGAGTTCATGATCCTAGGTTAGAAGCTGCAGAGGGGACTATGCTGGTTCCCTCAACTAAGATATGGGACTACTGCTCTCTCCTCTCAGCAGCTGACGTCCCAGAGATCAGTTTCCTTTTTGGGAGGAACTCCTCATTTAGAGGGGTGCAGAAGACCTGCAGACGTGCATCGACACTGGTCTTTGAGGCATTTCAGCTCCTGAAAATGAATCGATTGAGCCCCACCTTGACCAGACCTCTCTCTCCTTTTTCTTCTTTTTGACTCTTTGGCCAGGCTGACTCCAGCTCTTTCCTCCTTGGGTTGCTGCTGCGCCTCCTCTTACCTATGCTGCTTGAGCCAGTGCATGCTCTGCTCTCTGCTTCCCTAGCCGCGCCATCCTCCTCATCCCTCACATCCAAGCTATCCTCCTCCTCTTGATGCTGCTGCCTTTTCTTCTTGCCTCTCCTGCTTCTTCCATCACTGCATGCTCTGCTCTCTGCTTCCCTGGTCCCACCACCTAAAACAGTTTCCTCATCTCCACCCTCTGGGTTCAATCCTCCTCCCGTTGCTGCCTCTTCTTTCTTTGGCTGCATGGGTGAAGTGTACTCCCTGCTCTTCACCTCCTTTGTACTGACACTGCCTGCAGCCTCCTTGCTTTTTCCTCTTTCTTCCAAAACCCCCATCTTCTCTTCCTGGTGCCACCTCTTCTTTTTCTTCCTCTTCCTGAGGGACTGATTGGTTTTCTCTCTGCTATTCAATTCCCCAAGCCCATTTGTTCCTGCAGTGTCCTCCTCCTCCTCCTCATTCGCTTCAGTTGTACCCTCTCTTTCCTCTGAGATCTTTACTTCTTGATGTCGCTTTTTCTTCTTGCTTTTTTTGATGCTTTGGTCAGTGTGTTCTGGGTGCTTCTCACCTGCGTCATTCCTTTCAGATGCTGTAGCTTCTTCCTCCTTTTCTGCTTCCTTTTCTTTTTCCTTTTATAGGGGGGCTTGCTCTCTGACTGTGGTTGAGGGGCCCCCGGGGTCCTAGGGATGCAGGAAGGCCTGCTCCTGGGCTTCTAGGTGAGCAAGCTTGGCCTTCATCATGATCCCAAGATGGTCAACCTTGTGTACTGTTCACCCCTCGCAGGCTTGGAGCAGCTTTAGTCAGAATCTCTGGGGACTTGGGACCCTGGTTGTCATCATCACTGCAGCTTTCCAATTCTTTGTGGCTTCTCTCCACCTGAAATCAACATGGCCGTCTTCACAAACTTCTGATACAGCAAGTTGGGCTTGGGATGATTATAACGGGTGGTCTCCTTAGAAAGGCTCCTTATCTGTATTCCATCCTGTCCAGTTTCCACTACCAAGTGGGCCACAGTCTTGTTGAAGAGCTCATTCCACCAGTGGTTTGTGAACTCCTTGACAGGGTCACGTCCCACCCCATGAGTGTCTTGCTTCACCGTCACCCTGAGAGCCTGGGTGATACCATTCTCCTTCCGGCCAAGGCCTTTGCCTTGATTCCATCCATGCTTTAGCAGCCGCTCCTTGGCAAACCTCATCCCATGACTCTTGACCTCTGGGGTGACACTCATGGTAAGAAAAAAGTCTATCCTCAGATTCTCTCCAGAAAAGAAGAGGTGATATAATTGTCATTGCGGGGTCCTCTCCGTGAAAACATTTGCCAAATCTGACTTGTGTGCCACCATCTTCCCGGAAATGCCACTTTCGCATCAGGGTTGAGAGCTTTCGAGGTGATTCTAAAATGTAGCCAGGGCTGAGAATGGCAAAATAAATAATAAAAATATTTAAAAAGGAGAAACTAGTTAGTGTCGAAATAGACAAATAATCATAAAGGAAAAATGTATCAGTATTGATGGAGCACTAAGCAATGAGGAGGCCCAGGCCTGAGAACAGAAAAGTCTGGCCCTGTAGTGGGTGTAGTTTTATGATCAAACCATTTAGTCTGTTGCTCTTATTCATGAAAATGGCCCCATTTGTTCTCCTTGCTCCTCAAGCAGTCTGCTGACCCTAATTTAGCTTTGCATATATGCCTCCTGTAATAGGAAAAAATATACTGGCTAACCTGAGATGAACTTCCTAATGGCTTGGCAGTTCTAGCTCCCCTTGCGTATGAATACATTGGCAATCTGGATTATTTATTGATGCTTTATGAGCTTGAAGTTGACAAAGGCGATTGTAATCAAGGGTCTTTCCAAAAGCCATTAGATCTGTGTCAGATACAATTATAGTCATTGTGTGGCTTAACAGATAATATGATAATATTTAATGAACTTGTCAGGTAGGATTAATGAGTCATTTATATCAGTTGCTAAAATACAAGGGGAAATGTGGTACGTGTTATGGGAAGGGTGTGGTTAAAGTGCTGTGGGAGTAATAGGAGAGAGAAATGACTTCCAACCAGGAGACATGGAGGGGCTGGCATTCTATTTGAATTTGTAGTACAGGAAAGATGTGGCCAAGAAGAATAGAAGAAGGACATTTCAGCTAAAGGGAATGATGTGATAAAAGGCTCAGAGATAGAAAAGCAGCGGTTGTGATTTAGGAACCTAATACTTCACCTTTAACTGTAATATGTTTGCAATTAAATGCCTTCCCTAATGTTAACAACTTATATAATCATAGTATAATTATCAAAACCAGAAAATTAATATTTTACTAGTTTTCCCCTTAATGCTTTTGGTCTATACTAGGATCCAGTGCAGGATTCTACATTGCATTTAGTTATATTTCCTTAGTCTCCTCTAATCTGTGACAATTTCCCTTTCCTGCCTTGTTTTTTATGACCTTGACACTTTTGTGGGTACTGGTAAGTTATTTTGATAGAATGTCTCTTGGTTTGGGTTTGTCTAATGTTTTCTCATGATGAGAAATACTACAGTTGTAGTATTGTATCCTTCTCAGTACATCATATTAAGGGGTACAGGATGTTGGTATGTCTTATTACTGATTATGTTAACTTTGATCACTTGGTTAAGGTTCTGTGTTGTGGGGTTTTTCAATATGAATTTATTATTTTTCCCTTTGAAATTGATAAATATCCTGGGTAAGATAGTTTGAGAGTTTACTATTACTAATAGCCTGTTTATTTCCAAACCTTCACTTACTGATTGTAGTCTCTTTCAGTGGAAGTTGCCTGCAGCAATTCTTACTCTATAATCTGCCTAATTGTGATGATATATTTCTCTTATTCTTTCTATATTTACTAATTGGGATTCCCCAGTAAGAAAGAGCTGCTGCTTCTCCCCCATTCATGTATTTTTCCAATGATTTATTTATATTAGTATGAACTCACGGATTTTAAAATATATAGGTTACCACCCAGTACCATCACTGTTTATTTTGTTGCTCAGATTGTTCCAATCTGGCTAATGGGGCTCCTTCAGGTTGACTCCTGTGTCTTTTAAACATGTCCCTGTCCTTTTTTGAGGAGAAGTAAATTCTTGCATATTAATTCCATTTTACAGATGAAGAAACGGGACCCCAGAGAGTGGAGTGATTTTTCTGACTGTTACATCCAGGGCAGAACTAGAACTAGGACCAGGAGTATTGGGATAGCTGCTCCTTTTCTTGGCTTATTCTCAATTATTTTCTGTGTCTTTATCCGTCTCTGTTTCTATAATACATACATATATATATATATTCACAGAAATTATTTGTATACAAATACAAATTTTAATGATATGACTATTTTCTCTCAATAGAAGACTAGATAGG
The DNA here is from genome assembly GCA_963574635.1 of Cheracebus regulus. Classification (NCBI taxonomy): domain Eukaryota; kingdom Metazoa; phylum Chordata; class Mammalia; order Primates; family Pitheciidae; genus Cheracebus; species Cheracebus regulus. Next base: position 49,451 of record CAUYQU010031392.1, read on the forward strand.
GTTTGAAATAATGGAAAGTGTACAGACTTTGGCATCTTCTGTTCAAACCTTTGTCCATTTTCTTCAGCAACTTATTTCATTTTTCTGACCTTTTTTCTTAAGAGAGTATAATAACATCTATTTTGTTAGGTTTTTATAGGGATTTGAAATAATAAATGTTGAAAAAGTGACTATCAGAGCTTTTCTCTTAGTAGAGTCTCAATAATGAAAGTTATTATTTTAATTGTTCATTATTTCATTGTTACTCACCTTTTCCTCCTTGCTATTTTCTAGAAGGCAAGCTAGTTTTTAACCTCTGAGTGTTTGGTGTGCAGCCTTTAGTATGAAGATTCATGCCAAAAGGAGGAAATATACAAATTCTTAAACACTAATAGGCCTGACAGTAACTTTAAGGCAAGTACTTTCCAATCTGATTGTACTATAAAACAAAACATTTGAAATTTCTTCGTATGTTTCTTGTTTATGCAGAAGTATTTAAACAAACCAAGTAAGTTGATTGAGTTTTGCAATTTTGAATCTCTAGTGGGTGTCAGTAGACCATTACAAGTGAATTTGGCAATGACATGCGGCTACCAGGCTTCCTAGTTCTCAACAGGTCCTTATAGAACTTCATATTGGGTACGTTGTGTCTATTATTAGAGACAAACCCTTTTCTGTCCTTCAAAGCCACTGCTCATAGTTCTGAAGCCTGTTTGGGACCACCACCACCCAGAATTGGTTATTTATAGAGGAGGGACAGCCCTGGAATATTGACCATTGTGACATTGATTGGTGACTATCCTTCCTAATGTGAGCTCAAATCAGGCATACACACACTGGGGCTGTCCACACATCAGGACTGTCTTCAGTGGCTTGCATTGCTGGGACTGCTACTGATTGAAGGAACTCAGTATTGTTTTCAGAGTTGTGAGTCCCATCAGGGCCCTCTGGGTTTCCTGGGCAGCTCTACTGGGGAGTAGGTAGGCCTCCCTGAATTTATCCTGTGTCAATTCTGTGGGTCTAGATTTTGTTCTGTTGGGGAAGGCTGTAAATAATATGAGTGTCTAATGTTTTTATATACCAAAACTGATCCATTTGTGATTTTTATAAGTATCAAAATTCAAGTCATTTAGTTAGTTGCATTTACTTTCTTTTTTAAACTATGAAATATTTTGACCTTTTAACAAAGAACAAGACAAAATAAGGCCACCGATTTTTACCTAAAATTGTTAAAAGTAACAATTGAAAAGCAAAACTAGTTTTGTTTAGAAGAAATACACTAATGCACTAAGAGAAAGCAATCTGCAAACCCAGGGGAATTTATGACATTTGGGGTAAGGCTTTGGCTGTCATATGAATTTATACAAATATAAATATTTAAAAATAAAATCACACTAATTTATTTCAAATAGTTAATTTTTTTAAAAAAAAAACCTGTGCTTTATAGTAAAAGCATTATTTCACATCACTTAAGAATAAGTTCTGCCATTTTATTCTTATTAATCTACATTTACCTCAGCAAAAAGAACACTAACTCTAAAAGAATTTGAAAAAAAATACTAAACTCAAGATGTTCATTTATATTACTAGAAATGAACATCATAATACTGCATGGCATTCTTCAGTACCTATTTAGAAGCTCTTTTTTTTTTCTTGTTTTGCTTTTAAGAGCATAATGTGGCTTGATATTTCCCCCACTTTTTATGCAGTCTATTAAAGTGCACTTCCAAAGAAAATGTCCTCAGGTTGTACAGTATAATGACAAAGGATCTTCTCCCCCGCTGCCTTCACCTCCATTTATTGGTATTCTCCTAAGTAATGAAAAAGGCTTTCAAAAACATGTTATTGTAAAATGATTCTTACTCAACCCTGCCTTTCCCAAGTACATCTTTTGCCTTTGGAGTTGTTGAAACTATTAGACAAAATGTTTCCACCAGCAGGCTAAATATTAAGTACATGGCCTGTTTATATTATTGCCTAGCATCATGCCTCAAAGTATGGTCCATGGACCTCCTGTCCTAGAGTCACGAAGAATGCTTATTAAAAAGACAGGTTCAGATTCCTTGGGCCTATCTGGATTTACCGAGTCAGAGTTATTGTTGATAATGTCTAGGGATATGCATTTTAAACAAACAACTTAGAAGATTCTGTTGCATAAAATTTGAAGTCCATTGGAAGGATGCTTACTTAATGGAGATACAGTAAGGTATGAAGAACAGCATTTTAATATGTCAATCCAGTTAATAAGGGAAGCTTTTTCATTTTATTGTTTATTTATTTTTGTGATGGAGTCTTTCTCTGTTGCCCAGGTTTGAGGGCAGTGGTGGGATCTTGGCTCTCTGTAACCTCTGCCTCTGAGGTTCAAGCCGTCCTCCCACTTCAGCCTCCCGAGTAGCTGAGATTACAGGAATGTGCCACCATGCCCAGCGAATTTTTGTATTTTTAGTAGAAACGGGGTTTCACCATGTTGGCCAGGCTGGTCTCAAACTCCTGACCTCAAGTGATCCCCTGCCTCAGCCTCCCAGAGTGCTGGGATTACAGCTGTGAGCCACTGTGCCCAACCTGCATTTATTGAGTTGGAGTTACTGATGATAATGTCGAGAGATTATTATTATTATTATTATTATTGTTGTTGTTGTTGCATTTTAAACAAGCAACTTGGAAAATCCTGATGCATAAAATTTGAGGTCCACTGGAAGAATGCTTTTTTAAAGGAGATACGGTAGGCTATGAGGGAATAGCATTTTAAGTCATCAATCCAGTGAATTAATAAGGGAAGCTTTTTCATTTTAAAATAAAAAGTAGGACAGAATAATTTTTGAAGCTCCTTCTAGCCTTAAACTTGCAGGGATTTGTTTTTGTTTTTGTTTTAAATTCAGGCTTCTGAGAATGCTCTTCTTTGGTCTTTTAAGGTTGTAAGTACTTTTATTGCCAATCTTAATACAAGGATTAATTTTTTAAATCAAATCCTTTTAGGATTTAAAATTTTATAATAACAATAAAAGATAGGGTTGAGGACACTGCATTTGGGTTGTTCTTTATTTCTTTAAAGTCTTGGCATTTCAAAGTCAATCTGTTGTTGGCTAAGGGGATGAGGAAAGGAGGAGCTACTATTAATCCATCAAATGTTACAGTTTGGGTTATCAATTTTCAAAACCTTAGAAATTAACATCAAGTCTTTTATTGCAACCTTCAAGGGATGATCTTAGTAAAGGAAAACATTTTTTGATAGCTGTATAGACTTAGGGCAATATTAATTTTGGGTCAGTCAAAGTCAATACATTTTTCATGAAAGTTATTCTGGCAATGAAAGTCACTATTAAATATTTCTCAAAGACCAAGTTAAGAAAACAGAATATACTTACAGATACTGGAATAAGAATTTCTTAGACCAAGGCATTACATTTCATCAGAAACATTTGCTTTTTACTTGAAAGACAGTTTAGAGAATGAAAGTAATGCTTTTCATATTGCTGAGTTACAATCAAACTACAAAAAGCTGTATGTATTTTTTTGTTGTATCAAATCATAATTTGTTGTATCTAAATCTTCAAGTGACTTTATCATAATTAAATTCTTAGAAAAATCAGAGGATTTTGTGTGTGTGTGTGTGTGTGTGTGTGTGTGTGTGTGTGTGTGTGTGTGTGTTTTGCTATTGGAATTTCATTCTGTCACCAGGCTAGAGTACAGTGGTACAGTCATAACTCACTGCAGCCTCAATCTCCTGGACTCTAATGCTTTTCCCACCCCAGCCTCCCAAGCAGCTGAGAATGCAGGCATGACATCAAACTGGGCTAATTTAATTTTTTTTTTTTTTAGAGATGGGATCTTGCTATATTGTCCAGGCTGGTTTCAAGTTCCTGGCCTTAAGCAATTATCCTACACAGCCGCCTGAGTTACTGGGATTACATGTGTGAGTGACTGCATCTGGCTGTGTTTAGTAACACAGTAAATGCAAAACAAGTAGTTTTTCTTGAGGATAAACATATAAAATGGAAATAGGAAGAATAACTTGAGGAACCCAAGACACAGATCTTGGATTATTTAATCTTTCAGTGTTCCACTTCTTGTTGATTTCATATAGCCCTTGCTTAATGCTAACAACAGATATCTTTCTTCTTTTTAAAGTTCTACCCAGAAGGCAAAGGGGAGTTTGGCTATTTCCTATGGACATTTCACCTTGAGGCCTGCTATTAAAGGCCCTATTCTGGTTTTTCCTTCAATAATCTAAATATATATTTATGTAATTACAGGAAATCAGGCAGGTAATATCAATGCAGGAAACATACACACAACTTTAGCCACCTCTGTTCTGTGTCTCTCTTTCCACTTGAAAGAGTGTAAGAAGGTGATTGTCAGATCATCAATAAATGTCACTCAGAGAGTGTGCTTCCATATGGCAGGATAATTATGCTCATTCACAAAAAAGAAGTTGATACAAAATCTATAGAATTTAGTATTTCTTTAACACAGTTTAAAAATGACAATAGGATACGAAAAGCAGCATTGCAGTTTGGGATAAATTGCTATAAAGAATGCTGTGTTAATGTACAAATGTCTCCAAATTTTAGTATTATAACTATTAAAAGAAAAAATTTAGATAAATTAAATTTACCAAAGTTTATTTGAGCACATACACACAAAAATTTCTTGAATTGGGCAAACCTCAGAACTAGAAGTTCACAGAGCTCTTTCTGCCCAGCAACCTGAGCAATGAGCTTTTATAGAATGGGCACAAAAGCAAAGTGGAGAAATCATTCTATTAGCTACAGCTAGGCATTTGCCTCTTTTGGGCCTGGTGTAATGATTTGGCTACCTGTGACTGGCTGAAACTCAGCTGTTTGTTATATGTTTTGGTTTGTTTACATACTACGTTAGGTTGAGGTTTGCCGCACAGAAATGCAAGGTATGGAGGCAGCTTCAGGCCAATTTTTTTTTTTTTTTTTTTTTTTTTTTTTTTTTTTTTTACAAAATAATATATTTTTTATCGTACTTTAGGTTCTGGGGTACATGTGCAGATCATGCAGGATTGTTGCCTAGGTACATACCTGGCAAGGTGGTTTGCTGCCTCTTCCCCTCCCACCCCCGTCGTCTGTATCTGGCATTTCTCCCCATGTTATCCCTCCCCAGCCTCCCCACCCTCTGCTGTCCCTCCCCTAGCCCCCCACAACAGACCCCAGTGTGTGATGCTCCCCTCCCTGTGTCCATGTGTTCTCATTGTTCAACACCCACCTGTGAGTGAGAACATGCAGTGTTTGATTTTCTATTCTTTTGTCAGTTTGTTGAGAATGATGGTTTCCAGATTCATCCATGTCCCTACAAAGGACACGAACTCATCGTTTCTTATGGCTGCATAGTATTCCATGGGGTATATGTGCCACATTTTCCTTGTCCAGTCTATCATTGATGGGCATTTGGGTTGGTTCCAGGTCTTTGCTATTGTAAACAGTGCCACAGTGAACATATGCGTGCATGTGTCTTTATAAAAGGACGATTTCTAATCCTTTTGGTATACACCCAGTAATGGGATTGCTGGATCAAATGGAATTTCTGTTTCTAGGTCCTTGAGGAATCGCCACACTGTCTTCCATAATGGTTGAACTAATTTACACTCCCACCAACAGTGTAAAAGCATTCCTGTTTCTCCACATCCTCTCCAGCATCTGTTGTCTCTAGATTTTTTAATGATTGCCTTTCTAACTGGCGTGAGATGGTGTCTCAATGTGGTTTTGATTTGCATTTCTCTAATGACCAGTGATGATGAGCATGTTTTCATATGTTTGTTCAGGCCAAATTTAAGTTAATTTAACAATTTCCCCGTTTTAGCCAGTCTCTCAAGATTGGGCATTGATGCCACCACTCTCTATCACCATCATCATGGACTTGTTTGGTCTTGGTATGAAATACATAATTCACAGCATCAGGCTAGTTGAATGATTCCTTATGTTCTCTTTGTGTGTTTGCTATTTTAACAGTAATGAGACCATTTGATGTACAACAGATGGCTGCATATGAGCATTTAAGATGCTTGAGAGAATATAGCACACCAGGGAGACTATTGTGATGGTTATCAGGAGGATAATACTAAGATAGTAAGTGTATTCTTTTAACAGAGGCCACCATGAACCAAAACAGCTGGAATAAAATCTATCGAAAAATGAGCCAGAAGAATCTACTTGTTTTAACCAAGTAGCTTGTTTGTTGATTTTGTAAAACTAAATTTCTACCATATCAAACATATTTATCAAAGTGCATCATGAGGTATTAGCATACACATTCCCCTGTTAAGCCAACAGGTAATCCAAAGCAGTCTAAAAGAATGTTAGCAAGAGAATTTATGAAGGATTCTGAGCAATGATAGCCTTTGCAGTAGAGTCAGCTATGGTAGCTAATATTTGAGACAAATTTCTAATTATAACTCTATATACATTTATGCCAAGCCAAGGAAGAAACGTTCAACAAAAGATAGCCATTTAGAGTGATTTAAGCCTGCCAGAAAATTCCTCTTTTTTATGTATGTATGTATGTATGTATGTATGTGTATATATATATATATGTATATTATATATATATATATATATATATATATATATATATATATATATATTATATATATATTGGAGTTGGAGTCTCGGTCTGTAGCCCAGGCTGGAGTGCAGTGGCGTGATCCTGGCTCACCGCAACCTCCGCCTCCTGGGTCCCTGTTCAAGCAATTCTCCTACCTCAGCTTCTCAAGTAGCTGGGATTACAGGCATGAGCCACCATGCCCAGCTAATTTTTGTATTTTTTAGTAGACACGGGGTTTCACCATGTTGGCCAGTCTCGTCTTGAACTCTTGACCTCGTGATTCATCTGCCTTGGCCTCCCAAAGTGCTGGGATTACAGGTGTTAGCCACCGCATCTGGCCTATTATTTTTATTTTTAAATGTGGAACACTTCATGAAATTGCATGGTCATTTTTGCACACAGGCGATTCTCGCCTCCTCTGTATCATTCCAATTTTAGTATATGTGCTGCCAAAGCAAGCACAACTTCTTGTTAGTCCATGGCACAACTTAAGAGATATAGATCAATGTTCAGTTTCCAGTTGATTATGAAGTGGCAGGGGTACTTTTAGAATCTCTAATCCACATTGGCCCCTTATTTTCCACTTGAGACAAGAAGTTGTCCACACATATGTTTGACCATTAAATCCATCACAGATAAAAATATATCCTGGAGGGGCACAAGGTTTCTGGTGTGATACCTTGTGTGTTACAAATCACCAGTTGAGAAGCACTGGTAGTATTTATCCAGGGGTCCATTATTGAATCATTGTATGTTAGATGACTTCTGAAAATTAAGGGATTAGGGTTACAAAGTTATCTACAAACTGTCAAATTATCTTTCTTTTGGTTTTCTTAGTTTCTGGCATAATTTAACTGCAAAACCCTTAATATAGGTTTTTCCTACTATTAGATTTAAACAAGAGTCTGAATATATGAACCTAAAAACCTAATCCTATGGAAAGGACCAGATGTGCAATTTGAACAAATAGTCACACTTGGAATATTAGTGAAATTTGTTACATGGTGAACTAGAATATCTCTAAGACCATATAGGGATTTAGGTTTAACATGACATAGTCAACATTCAGTTGAGTTCCCTACAAAAGCTGCCAATTATGAAATCTTAATTATCATATTATCTTGCCATATATAAACTGAAAAGAAACATAAAGAGAAGAGGACAGGGAATAAAGATTTCATAGTGACAGAGGAGAACAGTCTTGACCTGTGATCTTGGGAAAGCTGTCCACGTCTTGGATGCCATTTGCTTCTAGAGAAAAACTTCGCTGGTCAGCTTTACCTTGAGATCTCCAGTGAATTTACAGTTCCAAGAGTCTGGAAGGGCTCTCTTGAGTTGAGATATAGGGATCCAAGGCTTGAGGCCCTGGAATTTTGCTGTAGTGTAGGTAGTAGGAAGAACTTGGTATGGTCCCTTTCAGTGGGGCTCAAGGGCAGTCTTTCTCTAGTGTTGCTTCCAAAGGACCCATTCATGGATTCTAGATCATGAAAGATCTAGCTATCACCAGCTGGTGGGTCACAAAGGGTTTCTTTTAATGGGTAAAAATATGCTTTAGCATAATGTATTAAAATCTTGCAATATTGAGTCATGTCAGAAGTTACAAAAGTGTGTAATTTGTGAGGTTCTGTTATTAGGGCCATATACCTGCCAGCAACTATTTTATAAGGGGTGAATCTGTGTTTTCCAAGGAGAGTGGATCTGACTGCCATCAATCAGTAATACCTTTGAACAAGGCATTTCAGTCCATTCAGTTAGCATTGCCTAATGCCATTGTGCTCGTAATCTTTATTTAACCGCTTTATAACTTGTCTAGTGAAATGAGCACCTATACCTTTATGGAATATTCCTGGAGATTTCTCCAGGAATATTCCATAAAGCAAACACATTTCATGATAAACTTTTAGCTACTGTTATATCAGCAACCTTCCTGCATGATGGGAAAGCTTCTGTACATCCAGAAAAATTACATCCAGAAAATATTCATTGAAGGTAGGAATTGAGTGATATACATCTGTAAGGATTCAAATGATCCAGCAAGTGCTGGAAATGTACCATCTGAGTATTTTATTGTTTTGTCAAAATTATGGGTTTGACAAACCAGTCATTGGTTATAAACCATTTTAGCAATTTTAGAACAGAGAGCCGGCCAATATTTTAAAAAATAATTTGGATTATTTTATCTCTCCTATTATGAGTTAAAGAGTACAGAGCTTTTAATAATTAAAGCTTTAAGAACTCAGGAAGGACCAAGCAACTGTCCAGGCCCTCCATTAGCCCACACTTAATGCTGAATTTACATCCTTTTAAATACCAATTGGTTTCTCAAATTCAGGCACATAGCACTGTTTATGAACTGGATCATCAAAGGTAATTTGACTTGGATCAATCTTATGGAGTTCATTCAAATTTTATATCTTAACAATTTCAGTTCTGGCTGACTTAGTATGAAAACCTGCCAAATCATTTCATTGACAACCAATTAATTCGTGTTCTGCTTGATGTGCGGTTAGTGGTTTTATGAACCAAGCAATTAGAGTTCTGGAAATTCTTACTTAATCCAATTGTATGATCTTAAGGTTATCAGAAATCTATATTGTCAGAGTTCTTTCCAAGAATCCCCTCAAAGATGAAAAATTTAGGTTTATAGTTGTTTTCAATAGCTTTCAGGAAAGTACCAAAGTAAAACTATTAGCTGTCTTTGGACAAGACTTTAAATGGTAATGGTTAAATGTCTGATGAAAATTAATTATAATGCAATTGACAAGAACATTTTGTTTCCTTTTCTGTAAGTACAGTATTTTAAAATAATCAAAATTATGAGTGATAGTGTTCTATCAAGGCTACCAAGTTTCTGGGAATTTCATATCATTTCTGGAAAACATATTAGTAACATACCCATGCAATGTAACTTAAAGATGGTTCAGCAACACTTACTATTTGACAATGCTTCCCATGCAATTTAATACATCAAATAAGCCTAATTAGTTTAACTCTTCTCTTTTTTATAAGAAGAGAGGAAAAAATTCCTTTGAGAAATTCCAGAGGTCAGTTTGGAAACTTCCAAAGTAGGTTTGAGGTTGAAAGGCCTTAATTTAGTGTTTGATTTTGAGAAGTTGTTAAAAAATGTCAAAAGGTTTAAAATACTTAATTAAAATAGGATCATAGGTCACTGGGAACAGTAGTCATTTAAACAGAGTGATAATTAAAATACTTCAAAGAGTTACATAATTATAGAAAAAACAGCTTTTTAAATAAAGAGAACTGTTTTCTTTTTTTTTTTTTAAATAACGAAAGAGAGAAAGAAAGAGGAAGAGATTTTAGAAAAAGAGAAAAGGAGAAAGAAACAGCAAAAGAAAGAAAAAAGAATGCAAGAGAAAGAGGAAGAGATTTTAGAAAAAGACAGAAAAGGAAAAAGAAAGAAACAGCAAAAGAAAGAAAAAAAGAATGAAAGAGAGAAAGAAAGAGGAAGAGAAAGAGGGAGAGAGAATGAGATTCTTGTTTTATTGCCCAGGCTAGAATACAGTCTAAAAATGGGTATTAAAAACCTCTTTTATGCCCAAAATTGTGTTTAACAATGGAGACAGGAAGGAATAGGGGATGAAAATAACAAATAAGCAGCCAACCAATATTTTATTTAAACCTGTGAAATGCTACGCAATTGCTGGGGAGTGATTTACTTCCAGTTACGTGGTCACTTTTAAAATAGGTATAATGTGATACTGAGAAAAATGTATGTTTTGTGGATTTGTGGGAGGAGAGTTCTGT